>OW203745.1:17043247-17095747 GCA_934045075.1 Yponomeuta sedellus
GCATAAAAATGGTCATCTGGGTCGCTCAAGTTAAACTCGGCTTCCGTTTGCCTTTGAGGCCGCGCGCGTCACCCCCAGGGCGAAGGCAAGGAAGGTCTCTCGACTCTTGGAGTCGGCCATAAAGGCGGCGAAAGCCTCGCACCCCACCGCTCTTCCCAGGCGTATCTCGCAATCGGCCCTGGCAGCTCCAAAACGGGGACACTCCTCCAACAGGTGCTCCAGCGTTTCGGGAGTCTCGTCATCACAGATGCAGGACGGACTCCCCGCGAGCTTAAACCTGTGGAGGTACGCTCGAAAGCCGCCGTGCCCCGTAAGGAGCTGCGCCTTGGCATTGCACATTGTGAATTTGCCAAGGACTTTGTGGGCCGATGCGACGTCCGGGAAGAACAGCGAGGTGACGCGGCCTGTGGCAGATTCGCTGTAGCGAGCCTGCCACTTTGCCACTGTCTCCCGTCTCACCTGCAGTTTTGCGTGTGAGACGGGATACAGGTCATAGGCTGCCGCGTCCTTGCGAGACAACGCCGCCCTCTTGGCCAACTCGTCCGCGCGTTCATTGCCGGGGATCCCGACGTGGGCCTTGATCCAGTAGAACCGGATCAGGCCCCCGTTTTGATGGATGTGCGCCAGCTGGCCGTGAATCTTCACGGCCAGCGGGTGTGTGGGCGAGGTACTCCTGAGCAACTCCAGAGCGGATCTGGAGTCGCTCAGAACACTCGCCCTGATGGGAGCGGGACCCCCGGCAACGAGGTCGAGAGCCTTAGAGATCGCCACCATCTCCGCTTGGAAGACGGAGGCGAATCCCTCCAGCCTGAACCCCCTGGTGCGGACCTCAGCGCCGCTCCTCCACAGTGTGACCGCTCCCCCCACCTTGCCCTCGATCTTACTGCCGTCCGTGTAGGCCCTGGGCCAGTCGTCGGGCACCTTACTGAGCTCCTCCACGCTGGCCACCTCCTCAAACTCCACAGGAGTTCTAAGAGCGGGGTGTGCCAGCGTGAACGGGCTGCATCGGTGCTCGACTTCCCGGCCCGGGAGCGGGGCGAAGGGCCTCCCCCTCTTCAGCTCATAGAGTTGAAGGGCCTCCTCGGCCCTTAGGTCGAGGGGGAGGATCCTCGCCAGGAGGACGGCAGCAGTGAGGGAGGTGGTGCGATGGGCCTTCGCAATGCGGATCGCGAAGGCCCTGGTCACCCTGTCGAGCACGGCCCTGGGGCCCGCACGTTGCGCGACAGGCGCCCAGACGTTGGCCGCATAGAGGATGGTAGGCTCGATGACGGTAGTGTAGAGCAGCCGGACGATATCGGCATTTAAGCCCCAAGTCGCCCTGGCCGCTCTAGACACCATCTGGAACCTAGCCATAGCTTTGCCGCAGACCCTGTTGAGGTGGCTAAGAAAGTTGAGGTTCTTGTCGATCGTCAGACCCAGTACGGTGATCTCATCCGAGAACGCGATGTCCTCCCCCCCAAGACTCAGTTTGGGCGGGATTACATCGCGCTTCTTGGTGACCACCATAGCTTGGGTCTTTCGAGCGGCGAACCTCATCTTAGCCGCCTCTCCCCACTCAGACACGGCTTCCAGCGCGGCGTTGAGGATCCCCTCAAGCTCACCCGCAGTCTGCGCCGCGGCGATAATTAAAATATCGTCCGCGAACGCCTGCAGGTGAGCTCTCAGGTCCTCGCCGCGCCGGAGCAAAGGGTCGAGTAGCAGGTTCCACAGCAGGGGACCGCACGTCGAGCCTTGGATGCAACCTTTCGAAGTAGGTCTGTCTACTTGTGCTCCAGCGTACCTGACTGTGACCTGTCTTTCGCTCAGGTAGCTGCACAGAAGTTGGTAGACAGACTGGTCGCATCCAGTGGCCAGGATCTGGTGTTTTATTCCGGGCCACCACGCATTGTCGAAGGCCCCCTCGATATCGAGGGAGACTACTCCGACAATGCGTTTCTGCCCGACGTGATCTCTTATGAGCTGGACAGCATCATACAAAGCGTCCTCCGTGCTGCGCTGCGGCATGAAGCCATATTGGCGCGGGCTCAGTCCTCCGCCCAGCCCGAGCTGCCAGAGCAGCCTCCCGGCCATCATCTTCTCCAAGATCTTCCCCAGGACGGACAGGAGCCCGATTGGCCTGTATGACTTAGGCCGCGTGTAGTCATCTCTGCTGGGCTTAGGCAGGATTTTGACTACCGCGGCCTTCCAGTCCTTGGGGAAGTATCCCAGAGAAAGGCAGGCGTTCATCAGGGCAACAAATACATCATTTCTTGCCCTGATGGCCGCACTGCAGATGTCGGCCGTGAGGCCGTCCCCCCCGGGCGCCTTTTTAGGGTGGATGCCCTTCAAGACGCCCGAGAGCTCGTGCTGGGAGAAGGGAATAAACTCCCGCGGCTTGGCACTGGCTTCATCCTCCATGCGGGCAACTGCCTGCCTGACGCGGGCATGAGTGTCTAACTCGGACTGTAGATCGTCAGCTGGGTAGAATGTATCAGCTATGAGAGCTGTGGAACCCTCGGCATCCAGGGTGCGTCCATCCGCGCCGCTGAGGAGGGTGTCCTCCTTCCGACGAGCGGCGCATCTTAGCACCCTATAGATGCCGTCCCACACGCTCTCATGCTCCTGCTTTGTGCAGAATTCCACCCAGCTGGCGGTCTTGGCCGCCTCTATGGCGGCCTTATAGTCCTCCTTGGCCACCAGATACTCCTCAACTACCCCATCCCTTCTGCGGCGATTCGCGTGCCGGATTCGACCCCTCATCGTGATGAGGTTGCGCTTTTTCGCCTGCAACTCATGGCTCCACCAAATCACCCGTTTGGGCGCCTTTGGTGGAGCCAGAAGAGGGATCGAATCCTCGCACGCACCGTGAATCGCCCCAGTGTACCTTCCAATGGCCTCCTCAAGACCGCGGGGCGTCTCGATAGCCTCGATTTCGTCGACCGTCCAGTCTCCTAGGCGGTCGACGAACGAGGCCCGAAAAAGGTCCCAGTCGGCCTTCCCGGCGTGGTAACGCCTGGTGGATCCGCTGGGTCTGGCTGGCTCCGTCTCGGGCCCCACCCTCACCTCGAACGTGATCGCCCGATGGTCCGGGGCGGAGGGGATGAGGTCCGGACGGACCCTCCAGTCGCTCACTCGATGGAAGAGCGCCGACGTGGCGAGGGTTACGTCCACGATACTAGTGAACAGCTTATCCCCCCGCCAGATGTAGAACGTCGGCGCCCTTCCCTCGTTGAGGACCTGCAGATCCACCTGGGCTGCGAACTCGGAGAACAGGGTGCCCCTCTGGTCCTCGCGCTCGCAGCCCCACCAAAGGCTTTTGGCGTTAATGTCCCCGCCGAGAAGGACCGCGCTGGTGCCCATGCGGTCCATGAAGGCCTGGATGTCGCGGAGATAGGGGCTGAGGTCTTGGTTTCCCTCGAGGTACACCGACACCAGGCCGATCTTCTGCCGCTCCCATTCCACCACCACCGCCACGACATTCTCCGTGATGGTGGTGGCGTCCTGGACGACAGAGAGGGCCGGGTTGACGATGAGGATAGCCGACTTGACCGGTTTAGCCCCGGTAGCCATCTTTTGTATACAAGTATACCGGGTGTCCACTCGGCCCACCGACCCAGTGTAAGGTTCCTGGATCAGTACGGCCGAGTAGCCACCCTCGATGGCCACCTGGACAACCTCGTGGAACGCGGCGCGGCAACGGCCTATGTTGACTTGCAACAGCCGTATAGTGCCCCGCCGCGCTCCCCGCGGCCGCCCCTCGGCGTCCCGGCCAACGTCGGCCACCCCATCACCCGGTGCACCCGGAGGCCGTGGGGGGGCCAAGGTGCCCGCATCAACAGTACTTAATGGCCTGCCGCGCTATACTGTCCCAACGCACGCGCTCGGGACAGTCGGCGGCGTATGCAGGGTGCGAGGACTCTGCCCCTGGCACTTTCGTGCAGTGGCAGCAGCGCGGCCCCTCAGCCCGCGCCGACGGGGGGCAGTCCCTGGTTTGGTGCTCGCCGCTGCATTGGCCACACCTGGCTTCGGCGCGACAGATTCGCGCCGTATGCCCGTAGCCCATGCAGCGGTAGCACTGCACCAATGGGGACTGGTCCACCGCCAGCACGACCTGGTAGCCCAGCCTTATCCTCGCTCCCTCCATGCGCCGCCATATTTCGGGGGTCACCTCCAGGATGACGTTGCAGAGCGCCCTGTTCCTGCCGTTCGTGCGCCTCAGGACCCGGGCCTCGTCCTGATTGAGGGCGATGCCCGCCATCAAATCCCTGTTCTGGGACTCGATGGCGGCCATCACCTGCTCGTCGGAGATATCCCTTGCGACACCAACGAGGCGAATCAAAGGTCGCTTGTCGGCAGGCTCGGTGACTGTAAAGAGGTCACCGGCCCCCGACAGCGCCCTCTTAAACACCTCTCTGCCCTCGCTGGTGTCGCAAGAGAGCAGCACTTTTTGGTTTCGCAGCCTCCTCACCGCGTTAACGCCAATCCCGAGGGTGATGACGTCGACCTTCCCCTTGATATCTGCGATAGTAGCTTCGGCAGTCTTTTCAGGGTCGGTCGACGCCACCACCACCGGGTGGCGCGGCGAGGAGGCCGCTTCCGCATAAGATTTGTTGGTTAGGTTAGGTTTTTTTTTTTTTTTTTTTTTTTTTGGTAACGCGGGGGAATGCATTTACGCACTTCACCACTCTGCTGTCAGGGGACAACAGAGCGGCTTCGTGTGGGACTCCCAGCGACACGGAGCTGGCATAACCTCCGTGACGACTGGACTACCCACTAAACCCCCGCGGTGATCCTCCTCTCCTCTACCGGGTCGCGGGGTAGGCCAAAGGTTAAGTCACCGCGACCCGGCAAGAGGTCGCCCCTCCACGTGAGGGGCTCGACTGGTGGGGGAGCCAAAGTGGCTCCCCAGCGGCGCCCCCTGCCCCATCGCAACGCCTCATACGATGGGGCAAGGAAACGCCGCGTCTCCTCGGGGGGGCCCTATAGGCCCCCATACGCTCCAACGCGCCGCCCTCCCCCGACCCATTGCCCATACAATAGGACAAGAGGAGGGCGGCGCATCGCTGCGAGGCCCGCGCGTCGCTCACCAGCGCTTCTCTGATGAAGCAGAGAAGGTGGAGAGCGAGCGCGCGGGCCCTCTCTGTGCCGGAAGGCACCCCCGGATCACGCAGGGGCGCCTTCCGGCCCGCCGTGTTAGAGGCTGAGGGTCCCCTGACCCTCCGCCCACGGCACTGGTCCGACTGGTATGAGGCGCTCGAAGGCGCCCCCCCCAGCCAGACCTCCTCCTCTTGGTCGCCCGGGTCCCGCTCCACAGTGTGAAGCAGGGCCCAGGCGACTAGACGGTCGCAGGGGATAGGGAGAGAGGCGCACCGCTATACCAACACTCCTCCTCCCCTGCGACCCCACCGCGTCCGCCATCAGCCGGTGGCGGCCCCGGTAAGGCCGCGGCAGGTAGGGAGAGCGGCGCACCGTAATACCGGCACTCCTCTCCCGCCGCGGCCTCCTCCTTACGGCTGCGATGCCGCCCATACGGCATCGCAGCCCGCCTCAGTGGCGGTGCTGCCCATACAGCACCGCCACCTACTGACCGCTCGACTCGCAAGCGAGGAGCGGTCCCTCCGCGGTTGCTCTTGGTTTCACCGTGGCGGTCCTGAACCACGGCTACTTAGCCCCCTCGCCACGACAAGGCGGCAACCGTCGAGGGGGTGGTTAGGTTAGGTTAGGTTAGGTTAGGTTAGGTTAGGTTAGGTTAGGTTAGGTTAGGTTAGGTTAGGTTAGGTTAGGTTAGGTTAGGTTAGGTTAGGTTTTTTTTTTTTTTTTTTATAAATAAATTGTGGCTTCATTTGCGCTCGCAGTGCTAATGGGTTACACCGCGGGCACACTGAATGTTTAAATTGGGTGGTTTATGAGAGAGTGTTGCGACATGTGTTGTTGAAAAGTTTCAAATTTTGGACTATGTCTGTGATTAAGTTATGGAAGGAATTAAGCGTTGTTTCTTTAGTGATGATTTGAGACAAGTTGAAAGGATGGACGTTGTTTATTTGTGATGCTATGGTGTGGGGAAGTCTTTTATTGGCGAATCTGGGGCAAGATTTAAGAAGGTGGTCCCAGGTCTGAGAGGTTTGATCGTCGCAGGGACATTTGTCATCTGCGACGATATGGAACCGGTTAAGGTATGCCTTATGGTAGGCATGGTTGGTGAGGAACTGAGTAATAGGGAAGTTGGGTTTGACGGCATCTAAGTAGTTTCTGAGTTCCTCATGAGTGGGTAGGAGCGTTCGCGTGTAAGCGCAAGAGCCAGGGTCAGCGTACAGGGCTGAGGCAGCCTCTGCAGCTTTCTCTTTGTTTAGGTATTTTATATGGCTGATTGGAACGGCAAGATAGTCAGGCGTCCGATGCAGCGAAGCGGCCGCCTTTGCTGCAGCGTCAGCCGCCTCATTGCCGGTAAAGCCGGCGTGGGCCTTGATCCACGCGAATTCGACGGTGAGCCCAGATGAGCGGGCCTGGTGAATGAGGCGGTGTATTTGCACAGCAAAGGGGTTGCTGCTGTTGGGATTTCTGAGTTCAGTCAATCCGGATTTGCTATCCGAGAGAACGAGACAGGGTGAGAAGAGATTTTTGTTTATGTGCTCGCATGCCATTTGAAGTGCAAGCATTTCCGCCTGGAAAACAGAGCAGCAGTCGTGAAGTTTTAACTTCACCACCGCAGCCTGCTCCCCAGACGGCGTGTAAGTGATGAAAGCGGCACCGACTCCGTCCTCATGCTTGCTTCCGTCTGTGTATATTTGCCAGGTGTTATTGGCAGCATTCTGCGCAAAGTCTGAGGCGGAGGAAATTTCCTTGAACTCGACGCCTATTCTCGCTGAAGGGTGTGGGAGTTCGGACGGAGAACAGAGGCGCTCGACAGGGATGTCCTCATGAAGTAATGAAGACTTCCCCGTGAGTTTGGTTCGCTCAACGTCAGCAACGGCGGCGACCTTGGCTGGTAGTGGCGTTAATTGGGCAAGCGAGATTGAGGCGGCCGTGCTGACAGTGCGGAAGCCTCGGATGATTTTTATGCCGAAGATGCGTTGGAGCTGGAGGAGCTTTTTGTAGGCACATTTATACTTTAGGGCGTCGGACCAGATTCCAGCACCGTAACAGACTATGGGCTCTATGACCTGAAGATAGATGGTTTTGATGTTGTCAGAGTGTACGCCCCAGGTGGGACGAACGAAGAGTGAGAGTTTATGAAAGAGCTTTTTGCATTTTTCGGTAATGGAGTTGACGTGTTGAATGAAGCGAAGTTTACGGTCTATGGTGATGCCTAAGTAACGGATGTGGTTGACAAAGTTAAGGGACTGATTGTTGACGCGGATATGACATTTGGTGGCTTTGTCGGTGAAAGCGATTATCTGGGTTTTGGAGGGGCCGAACTCAAGCTTGACACCCTCACCCCAGTCAAAGATTTTCTCCAGTGCGTCGCAGACAATGATTTCGAGTTGCATGTGTGACTTGTGGTGGGCTATGAGGAGGACGTCGTCCGCATAGGCCTGCAGGCTGCAACCATCCGGCAATGGTGCCCCGAGGAGCTCATCAAGGATAAGGTTCCAGAGTATGGGACCGACGACGGAGCCCTGGATGCAGCCGCGAGACATGGATTTGCGGACCTCGCAATCGGCAAACCGGATGAGGACTTCTCGGTCCTCCACATAGCTCAGAAGTAGACGGTACAAATTTTGAGGACAATTAACTTCGCGAAGGCGCATAAAAATGGCAGGCCACCAGGCTCTATCAAATGCCGCTTTAATGTCCAGGGAGACGGCGATGACCTGTTCTCCCCGAGATTTAGCGGTCTTGATTGCATGAAGTGCGTTAGCGATGGCCTGGACGGCGGAGGTCTGGCATTTAAAGCCGTATTGTCTGTCGGAGCTGCAGTTATTTAAATTAAGATGGTAGGTGAGGCGATTTACAATGAGACGCTCTAGAAGCTTCCCAAAGACATTTATAAGTCCTATTGGCCTAAAGCTGGACAGGCTGGTGTAGTCGGATTTGCTAGGTTTGGGTATGATCTTTGCAGTGGCTCTCTTCCATATTACGGGAAAGTGATTAAGGCGCAGACTGGTATTCATGATGCCGACCACTTCTTCAGGAAACCAGGTGGCGACTCGCAAGCATATGTCGGCTGTTAGGTGGTCAAGTCCGGGTGCTCTCTTGTGATTCATACCACTGAGACCCTCAAGGATCTCATTGAGTGTGAAGTAAGGTTCGCGCGGGGTGTCAATAGCGCTGTGCATTGCATTGCGGAGCCTATGGTGCTTGGAAGTGAGATCCTGAGAGTCATCAGGGTAGAATTGGTGGAGGAGGGCCTGGGCTGTGTCCAACGAATCAGAAGTGTAAGAGCCATCATCTAGTCTTAGAGTGGCAGGGGCTTGGGTGATTGGCCGGGTTTTGATGAGGCGATTGGTGACAGACCAGAAGTCTTCCTTCTTCTGGCGGCTGCAAAACTCTCGGAAATGCTCCGAGGAGGCCGCACAAAAGGCATCGGAGTATGCACGTCTAGCCCGCTCACGCTTCGCGAGGAGTTCCTCGAGGGGGCGACGGCGTCGCGCAGCCCTGCTGAGATCATGATGACTCTTGATGGAGGCCCGTTTTAGCTGTTCGAGCTCATCGCTCCACCAGGGAACGCGACGAGGGGGACCAGTGGCTTTAGGCAGCAATCGGTCACAGGTTCTCTGCACTGCTGTTGTAAAATTGGCAGTGTACAGGTCCAGCTGATGGGATGAGAGCTCGTCGAAGTTGGGAGTTGGCGGCAGATGGGTGGCCATTTCATGTTCGAAGTTCGGTCGAAGGTCGTCCCATTTGACTTGTGAGGAGTTGTAACGATAAGTCGTCTGCCTGCGGGTGTTGGTGGGCTTGAAGCCGCCAAGAAGTGCCCGGAACGTTATTGAGTTATGGTCGGAGGAGGCACAAATATGTGTATCGACCGACCAATTGGCGACGGAGATACTGCCAGTGTCGCTTATAAGAGTGAGGTCTATTATCGACTCGCAGGGTCGTCGGTGTGTCACGGTGTTGAACGTCGGACTGTCGCCGACGTTACATATTGTCAGATTGTGGATGACGGCGAGATCGTAAACCGCATCACCCCTGCAGTTATTGTCGGGGGAGCCCCAACTGCTGTGGTGCCCATTAAAGTCCCCGCAGATCAGGTGAGTGGACCCGGCTGTTCTGCTGAGGAACAGCTCGAGTTTCCTGTATACGTTGTGCGGGTCGCTGCGGGGTTCAATGTACACTGAGATGAGGTAGAATTTGTGACCGGTTTGGTTTCTGACCAGGACGACACTGAGATTGGAATCAGAGTATTCCGCCATGCCTATAGCACACAGAGTTTTGTTGCGTACAAGGATAGCCGACTTGATGGGCCGATCAGTTTTGAACTGATGGGTGGAGTAGCCATCAACAGGCTTAAGGATGTCTCTGTTGGAGAGATAGGGTTCCTGAATGAAGGCAACATCGACTCCGGCGTCAGCGATATAGCGGTGAAATTCGTGCAGGGCATTCCTGCTCCTGCCAAGGTTGACCTGCAAACATTGTAGTGTGACGTTGTGTTGATGGTTTGCTACCGATTGTGACCTACTGAGGACCATAGTCAGTGCGCGAACGTATTTTGTTTATTGCGGAGGTCATTCGAGGACAGTTGAGGGATGTGGCGCTATGGTCAGCCTTGGCACGAGAGTCAGTATCCTTCGCGTGTTGCGTGCAATTATAGCATTGTAACGCTTCGGTATCTTTCCTTAAGGGGCAGGTCTGGTAGTCGTGGTGAGGTGCTGCGCAGTGGGAGCAGATGGCGCTCTCAGCAGTGCAGCGCGCCTTGGTGTGTCCGTACTGCAAGCATTTGTAACACTGCAGAACGGGCACATAGTCCTCGGCATGAACCCTCTGGTGGTCGAGGTTCAGCTTCACCAATTTGGTCACAGCCTTCCAGACAGTGGGTGAGGTGATAAAGACGGCGTTGTACAGTGCTTTGTTGCGGTTGGCGCGTTTGAAGCGGAAGGAGAAATCGTCCTTGGATTGGATGGCGGATTTAAGCGTCTCGTTTTGACCGACAAGAATGTCGACCAACTCTTCGGCAGGGATTTCCCCTGAGATCCCTTTAAAAATCACCATAGGGCGCAGGGTTTTCGAGATCTCGGCACGAACGGGGCAGTCGGGCTTGTCGAGTTTCTTGAGGGCGACATCACGGTGAGCGACAGAGTCAAACTCTACCCGTATCTTATTATTTGACACGTACTTGACCGCTGCCGGTGTAAAGTTGGTGTCTTTGAAGGAGATAGAGCTCTTCCAAGTTTTCAGAGTCTCTTCGGGGTTAAGCACGGCTTTCGTGGAGGCGACGATGATTGCGGGTTTAGTTTTCGGGGGAGCCAGTTTGAGTTTAGTTGTGGCGGTCTGTTGTGACCGGACTACGCTAGCGAATGTCGGAGCCGGGGTTGGACTGGGGATGTTGATCTTTGAGATCTCTTCCCGGATTGTGCGTCGCACGTCGTCAACGGTCAGTGTATTGGGGTTCTGGTAACAAGGAGCAATGTCCGGAGAGGTGGTAAGTAGCTTACGGATGGCCGCTGAATTATCCAGCATCGTCTTCTTATTGGGGCGTTTAATATTCCCACAATCATTGACAGCATCCTCGATGCCTTTAAGCAGCTCGAGGACCTGGAGAAGTACGGGATTGGCTTCCAGTGCCCGTGAGGTGGATGGTGGAGTGGACATGCTGGTGTTTTGAGAGTCCTCACTTCCGTATCGGAGCGGGGCGAGCAAACCCGAGCTGTCCAGATCATCGCTGGTTCGTGAGCGGGACATCGGCCCTATCGGCGACCTCAGCATCCCTATAAAACGGCCAGAAACACTAGATAGGTAGCAATCGACGCGGGGGAGGCCCACGAAGCGAAAATTGGTGGTTCGGGTGAAGTCCGACGGAAATTGAGAAAGTTATAGCAAGAAAACTAGAGAAATATAAAATTTGCGGTAAAATGCTAGCGTTTTATTTTATATTTCTGAATCTACTGAATTTAATATTATTTTCCTTTCAGATCCGGAGTGCTGATGATGGGGCGCTTCTAAAAAGGTGCAACACGAGTAGGTAGGGGAAACGAGTGCGCGGCAAATACAAAAGAAAGAATGAGTTTGTAAAGAAAAAGTGAGTGAGTAAAGAAAAACCAGAATGAGTTTATACGTGATGTATGAAAATGTCGGTGCCCTAAGGTAGACTTTAGAGACTAGGTGGAAATCGATAAAACGGCGATAAAACGCAAGATATTCCACGTAGCGGGCTGGGAGAGGTCTCCAAAGAAATGGGACGATTGCCCGGTGCGAACCGTGGCAGTTAAAACGGGTTTGAGGGGGAATTTAAGGATTTATTTAAGAAAATGTGTGTTTTTAGTAGGAAAATCGTAGTTTTAACGGTTTTTTTTTTTTTTTTTTAAGAAAACTATAAGAGCTAAATTTATTCTTTTTGCAGATTCGCGAAGCCGGCGACGAGACGCGTCCAACGAGGTGCGGCAAGAGTAGGTGGGAGCAAAAACCAGAATGAGTTTATACGTGATGTATGAAAATGTCGGTGCCCTAAGGTAGACTTTAGAGACTAGGTGGAAATCGATAAAACGGCGATAAAACGCAAGATATTCCACGTAGCGGGCTGGGAGAGGTCTCCAAAGAAATGGGACGATTGCCCGGTGCGAACCGTGGCAGTTAAAACGGGTTTGAGGGGGAATTTAAGGATTTATTTAAGAAAATGTGTGTTTTTAGTAGGAAAATCGTAGTTTTAACGGTTTTTTAAGAAAACTATAAGAGCTAAATTTATTCTTTTTGCAGATTCGCGAAGCCGGCGGTTAGGTTAGGTTAGGTTAGGTTAGGTTAGGTTAGGTTAGGTTAGGTTAGGTTAGGTTAGGTTAGGTTAGGTTAGGTTAGGTTAGGTTAGGTTAGGTTAGGTTAGGTTAGGTTAGGTTAGGTTAGGTTAGGTTAGGTTAGGTTAGGTTAGGTTAGGTTAGGTTAGGTTAGGTTAGGTTAGGTTAGGTTAGGTTAGGTTGGGGTGCGATGCCAGATTACCTCCCCGTGTGCCCTTCCGCTTCCGTTCCTACTGATTCATCTTGAACCAGTGGGAAGGGTAAGTGGCAAGGGCCGGTGCACCCTGGGCGCTGGTCAGTAACTTCTCTTCATGGGATCTTGCTGGCCAGCGGCGAAAAATCTGGCAGACGAGGGCGCCTGGACTCTGTTCTTACAGGTGTCGGGCGGGGCTGCCCATCTGGGTATGCGTGAGCATATCGTAATCCCGACTCCCCGGGACCGAGGGCCTTGCCGCTAGCGGGAAGGCTGCGAGGAGTAAACCTCTATAAAAAATCCTGGAAGTGGTACGTGCGCGGCGCTCTCCAGTACTGGGCTTAAGCCGATAAGGCCGACGTGGAGCCGAAAGGGTTAAGCTCAGGTATCGGCTGTCTGGTTCATCCAGGCAGGCGTACCGCAAACTAATATTCTTTGAATATCGCGAGTATAGTAGAAAAACAATGGCAGCACAGCTTAAAAAGAAACTACCCCAGGAGGGTACCGACACCACCGGTGTCGGAGAATCCCTCTCCGAGCTTCTTAGCTCGGGCTGTCCCACGTATTCTGGGGGGGACAAAACTTTGCTGAACATTGAGAGGGAGAAGGAGGAAGGGAATGAGAATGTGGAGGTAGAGAAGGAGAAAGTAGAGGAGAAGGAGATGAATGAGGCGGAAAAAGAGAAACAGCGCATCATTGCGAGCTGTTTCGCCATCCCAGCGGTCGTAGAGCTGGAGAGAATGTCGGAGGCCGACTACGAGTCTGACTGCTCGCAAGCGTCACAGTGGTCGTCGAGCTCGGCAAGGAAACGGAAGCGGGACAACGCAGTGGCACCCAGTGGCGTTGCGAAAAAGGCGAGGGGCAAGCGGCCACCGCTGGATGAGAGTGTGGACCTCACGCAGCCTCCTCCAGTCACGCGCACGTCCCTAAGCCTTCCGGCCCCGGAAGACCTGGCTGAGCATATGAGGCATCAGCCCACAGCTGACCTAGGCGCTCAGGTCAGCGAAAAAATGACGGTGGTCGAGTCAATAGCCGCCAAATCGACGAACCTGAAAGGGTTCCTCGTAAGGGAGCTGCGTGTCGCGGCAAGAACAGCTAGGGCCGCCGTGGAGGAATTGGCTCAGCGATCAGCAGATCCAAGTAGAGTGCAGAAGCTCGAGAATGAGAACGCTTCTTTGCGCTCTCAACTGACGGTGCTAGAGGCGCAGGTGTCCGCCCTGGCTGCTGAGGTGCAGAGCATCCGGCGGCAAGAGCGCGGAAAATCGAACACCCCAGCTGTTCCACCTCAGGTCGCTCCGACTCATCAGCCCCAGGGCTCCTTCTTGGAGCAGGTCGGGGCATTAATAGAGTCCAAACTAGCGTCCTTTAAGGCGGAGCTATTTCCGGACCGGGCCGTACGCCCCCCGCTGGGCCAAAGGCAAGTACCACCAGCCAAAGCCACAGACTGCCCATCGATGGCAACAACAGCTGCTCCGCCCTTACCGAGTGCTAAAGGGAAATCGAAATCGAAGGCGAAATCGAAAAAGCAGAGGGAAAGGATGGCTGGAAAGACACCACCTGTGGAGACCCTGCCCCCGGTACCCGCGGCCTGCGTTGCACGCGCCAAAAGTCCGCAACCTACGTCCTGGGCGGAGGTTGTGGGCAAAAAGGCCAAGTCTGGTAAAGGGGGGACGAGGAAGGCAGTGCCAAAGCCCGCCAATCAGAAAGCAAACCCGAAGTTGAAACCTCCACGGCCACCGAAATCTTCAGCAGTGATGTTGACCCTTGCCCAAGGCACAGAAGTGACATACACGGAGGTGATGACCACTGCTAAGGCGAAAATTAAGTTGGCGGACTGTGGCATCACTGACGTACGCCAGAGGAAAGGCAGAAATGGGGGTATCTTGCTGGAGGTGGTCGGTCCGGAAAGCTCAGAAAATGCGGACAAACTGGCAGGGCGCCTCAGAGAAGTCCTCTCAACCCTGCCCGTCAAGGTGGGTCGCCCTGTAAAGACTGGTGAAATGAGGGTTAGCGACCTTGATGAATCAGTTACCCCAGCGGAAGTGGCGGCCGCAGTCGCGGCCTCAGCTGGCTGTAGTGCCGACGATATTAAAGTCGGCCCTATACGAGCAAGCGGACGCCGGTTGGGTACAGCGTGGGTTCGTGGTCCGCTCACAGCTGTGAGGAAGATAGTGGCGGAACCCCGACTGCGAGTTGGTGAGTGGGCGTCTGCCCGCGTGAAGTACCTGCCCGAGAAGCCCGCAAGGTGCTATCGGTGTCTGGAGGTCGGGCACGTAAGGCATGGATGCAAGAGCACGGTCGACAGGAGCAACGATTGCTTTAACTGCGGAGCAGCTGGCCACAAAGCCACGACGTGCTCTGCTCCACCGAAGTGCTCGATCTGCGCAGATCGCGGATTGCCCAGCGACCACAAACTGGGGCAGAACTGCACCGCCACTAAAAAGGGGAATAAGAAGAAGGGGAAGCAGGCCCCTCTTATTCCTAACACAAGCACCACAGCGGGAGGCTCGTCTTCGTCGAGTCGGCCAGGCCCTAGTCCGCGGCCGGAGGAAACTGAGGCCTCACGTTCGAAGCCCAGCTAAAGATCCTCCAGGGCAATCTTAATCACTGCCGCAGGGCGCAGGACCTGCTACTGCAAACCCTCGCGGAGTATAAGATTGCCTTGGCTGTTGTTGCGGAGCCCTACAGGGTGGCTGTCCATCCCCGCTGGTTCGGGGATGACAATTGCTCTGTGGCAGTATACTGGGGAGGAGGACTGGAGGCTCCGCCATGCTCCCTGCTTGAAAAAGGGCCGGGCTTTGTGGCTGTCCAGTGGGGCCGAGTTGCAGTCGTCGGCTGTTATATCTCGCCGAACGTCAGTCTCGCGCAGTTCGAAGGGTACATGGACCGGCTCGCGGCATGTGTCCGCCGCTGCCAGCCTCGTCCGGTCCTGGTTCTCGGGGACTTTAACGCCCACGCATGTGCCTGGGGAAGCCCCCGAGATGAGCCCAAGGGGGAGGCCGTCCTGGATTGGGCGGCGTGCCTAAACCTTGGGCTCCTAAACCGGGGCACAGTTAGCACTTGTGTGCGTTGGCAGGGCGAGTCCATTGTGGACTTGTCCTGGGCGTCCTCATCGGCGAGTGCCCTAGTCTCGGGCTGGCGGGTTGCGGAGGAGCTGCTGAGCCTATCGGACCACAACTACATCCTAATGGATGTAGCGGTGCGCCTCGGCCATGACACGCAGACTCTAGGAGTCACGCAACCAAAGCGGTGGGCATTAAAAAAGCTCGATCGGGACCTGCTCATAGCCGCCGCGAACACTGCAGCTTGGGTAGAGCTACCGGATACTGCCGACGTGGAGGCAGAGACGACATGGTTCCGGGAGCGGATGACCCAGGTCTGTGACGTTGCAATGCCCCGAGCCAAACAGTCTGAGCGCACCGCTACCTACTGGTGGTCCGAAGACCTAGCGGAACTGCGATCAACGTGTCTGGCAGCCAGAAGAGCCTATCTGCGGAGCCGTAGGCGGCGCAGAGCTCTCCCCGAGGAGAGGTTGGCGGCGTACGCCGTGTATCGGGAGGCCACAATGAGTTTCCAGGGGGCTGTCGCAAAGGCAAAGGAGAAGGCGTATGTTGAGCTCGTAGATAGCCTCAACGAGGACCCATGGGGGCGTCCATACAAAATGGTCATGGACAAACTCAGACCGTGGGTTCCTCCGCTGACAGAGACGCTTGAGCCCAGCCTCGTTGTGAGGGTTATTGATACCCTGTTCCCAAGAGCTGCAGACAGCCCGCTGTGTGCACTGGCTGCGGTGACAATGCCGCCTTTCCAGGGCGAGAATGTGGAGGTCGGGAAGGGGGACCTAGACCGAGCCGTGAGGCGCCTGGCAGCACGAAATACTGCCCCAGGCCCTGATGGAATCCCGGGTCGGGCCTGGGTGCTTGCTCTTGGTGTCCTTGGGGAGCGGTTTCGGGTCCACCTCAGCGACTGCCTGAGGTCTGGACGCTTCCCCTCGGAATGGAAACGGGCTCGGCTGGTACTACTTAAAAAAGAGGGCAGACCGGCAGACTCACCCTCGGCATACCGGCCTATCTGCCTGCTCGATGAGGCGAGTAAACTGTTTGAGCGGGTGGTGGCGGAGCGTATCAACCTGCACCTGTGGAGCGTCGGTCCGGACCTGTCGGACTGCCAATTTGGCTTCCGACACGGGCGCTCCACGGTAGATGCTATTCTACGCGTCCGCACCATTGCACAGGAAGCCGTTTCCCAGGGCAGGGTGGTGCTTGCGATAAGTCTGGATATCGTAAACGCATTTAACTCCCTGCCCTGGAGGGCGATCAGGGAGGCACTCGCCTACCACGGCCTGCCTGATTACCTTCAGAGCGTCGTCGGCGACTATCTCCGAGACCGCGCCATCGAGTACACCGGACGAGACGGGGCTTCGCATAGCAGGGACACGTACTGCGGGGTGCCGCAGGGGTCGGTTCTAGGACCACTCCTGTGGAACCTCGCGTATGACGTGGTGCTACGAATCACTCTCCCCGTCGGGGTCCAGGTGGTGTGCT
The DNA here is from genome assembly GCA_934045075.1 of Yponomeuta sedellus. NCBI lineage: Eukaryota > Metazoa > Arthropoda > Insecta > Lepidoptera > Yponomeutidae > Yponomeuta > Yponomeuta sedellus. The sequence goes on from OW203745.1 coordinate 17,059,846, forward strand.
ACGCCGATGACACGTTAGTCCTAGCAGAAGGGGACGATTTTGAGCGGACGACTCGTGTGGCCGAATACGGAGTCGCGAGCGTGGTCCGTAAAATCAGGGCCCTAGGTTTGGAAATCGCCCCGCATAAGACCGAAGCCCTATGGTTCCACGACCTTCCCAAGGGTACGGAACCACCTGCCACTGCGGTACACGTGGGTGGCGCCACTGTGCAGGTGGGGAAGTTTATGAAGTACCTCGGCATCATCCTGGACGGGCGCTGGGAGTTCGTCGAGCACTTCAACCGCCTGGTCCCCCGGATCGAGAAGGTAGCGGGTGCCCTTCACCGAATCCTGCCAAATCTGGGTGGACCGCGGGAGAGTGTTCGGCGGCTCTACTTGGGGGTCGTGCGGTCCATGGCTCTGTATGGTGCGCCAATCTGGGCGAATGAGCTGGCTGGTAGCCGGGCATGCAAGGCGCAACTGCTTAGCGTGCAGCGCCGGCTAGCTATAAGGGTAGCGCGCGGGTACCGCACGATCTCCCATGAGGCGGCAGGACTGTTGGCGAGGCTTCCCCCCCTTGACATTCTGGCGATAATGGACGCGAAGGTGTACGGTGATCTGCGTCGCATGCGGGAGGACGGAGAGGATCTGCCCCCGAGGGCTATCACTGTTATGCGTCAAGCGGCGCAGGAAGACGCGCTTAACCAGTGGCAGGTACGACTACAAGAGCCGGCCAGTCAACGGCAGAGGATCGTGGGAGCAATTCTGCCGGTCTTCCAGGGATGGATGAGTAGGGCGAGCGGCCAGATTAGCTACCGACTCACGCAGGTGCTCACCGGACACGGGTGCTTCGGTGAGTACCTGCACAGGATTGGCCGAGAGCAATCAGCAATGTGCCACCATTGCAACGCCAGCTGTGACGACGCCCAGCACACTTTGGAGATCTGCCCCGCGTGGCAATCGCAGCGACAAGACCTCGTCGCTGCGATCGGGGGGGATCTCCGGCTGCCCTCAGTTGTGGCGGCCATGGTGCAGGGCAAACCTCAATGGGATGCGGTGGCGGCATTTTGTGAGTCGGTAATGAGTCACAAAGAGCAAGCCGAGAGAGAGAGGGAGAAGGCCGACCCCGCAAGGAGGCGGAGGCGGAGAGGCGGTGCTACCCAGCCCCGTCCTGGCCCCAACGCCCTGTAGTCATGGGCTTAGAATAAGACTACGGTATCCCCTGCCTGTCGTAGGAGCCGACTAAAAGGGGGACCAGCCCTGTAGTCCCGGGCTTAGAATAGGGCTACGGTATCTCCTGCCTGTCGTAAGAGGCGACTAAAAGGAGACTGGGGTCGTGGGTGGCGAGAGTGGGGGCTCGAGCCACCGTTCCAAGCGACCCCGTGGAGGCGGCGGTGTGTGGTGGCCGCACACTGCCGTCGAGCGAGGCTGTTCCGGCATAAGCCGGTAGCGAGTATGGGTGCTGAAAGCACTGTGCGCGAGGGCACCGGTGCGTTCTCTGAGATCCCGGAGCCCTCTTCCACACGCACTGAGAGGGCCACCGGGGGGGTTTTAGTTGGTAAAAATCCAACATAACCCGGCTTTCCCCCCAGGAAGTCGGGTATCTTTGGAAGATTTCCCCCCCGTCAACAAAAAAAAAAAAAAAAAAAAAAAAAAAAAAAAAAAAAAAAAAAAAAAAAAAAAAAAAAAAAAAAAAAAAGGTTTTTTTTTTTTTTTTTTTTTTTTTTTTTGGTAACGCGGGGGAATGCATTTACGCACTTCACCACTCTGCTGTCAGGGGACAACAGAGCGGCTTCGTGTGGGACTCCCAGCCCGAGGGCTGGACTACCCACTAAACCCCCGCGGTGATCCTCCTCTCCTCTACCGGGTCGCGGGGTAGGCCAAAGGTTAAGTCACCGCGACCCGGCAAGAGGTCGCCCCTCCACGTGAGGGGCTCGACTGGTGGGGGAGCCAAAGTGGCTCCCCAGCGGCGCCCCCTGCCCCATCGCTACGACGGGGCAAGGAAACGCCGCGTCTCCTCGGGGGGGCCATAAAGGCCCCCATACGCTCCAATGCGCCGCCCCCCCACATCACATTGCTAAAACAATGGGACTAGAGGGGGCGGCGCATCGCTGCAAGGTGGAGAGCGAGCGCGCGGGCCCTCTCTGTGCCGGAAGGCACCCCCGGATCACGCAGGGGCGCCTTCCGGCCCGCCGTGTTAGAGGCGGAGAGTCCCCTGACCCCCCGCCCACAGCACTGATCCGACTGGTACGAGGCGCCCGGAGGCGCCCCCCCCAGCCGGACCTCCTCCTCTTGGTCGCTTGGGTCCCACTCCACGGTGTGAAGCAGGGCCCAAGCGACTAGACGGTCGCAGGGGATAGGGAGAGAGGCGCACCGTAATACCAGCACTCCTCTTCCCCCGCGACCCCACCGCGTCCGCCATCAACCGGTGGCGGCCCCGGTAAGGCCGCGGCAGGCAGGGAGAGCGGCGCACCGTAATACCGGCACTCCTCTCCCGCCGCGGCCTCCTCCCTTCGGCTGCGATGCCGCCCATACGACATCGCAGCCCGCCTCAGTGGCGGTGCTGCCCATACAGCACCGCCACCTACTGACCGCTCAACTCGCGAGCGAGGAGCGGTCCCTCCTGGGTTGCTCTTAGTTTCACCGTGGCGGTCCTGAACCACGGCTACTTAGCCCCCTCGCCACGACAAGGCGGCAACCGTCGAGGGGGAGGTTAGGTTTTTTTTTTTTTTTTTTTTTGGTAACGCGGGGGAATGCATTTACGCACTTCACCACTCTGCTGTCAGGGGACAACAGAGCGGCTTCGTGTGGGACTCCCAGCCCGAGGGCTGGACTACCCACTAAACCCCCGCGGTGATCCTCCTCTCCTCTACCGGGTCGCGGGGTAGGCCAAAGGTTAAGTCACCGCGACCCGGCAAGAGGTTGCCCCTCCACGTGAGGGGCTCGACTGGTGGGGGAGCCAAAGTGGCTCCCCAGCGGCGCCCCCTGCCCCATCGCTACGACGGGGCAAGGAAACGCCGCGTCTCCTCGGGGGGGCCATAAAGGCCCCCATACGCTCCAATGCGCCGCCCCCCCACATCACATTGCTAAAACAATGGGACTAGAGGGGGCGGCGCATCGCTGCGAGGCCCGTCACCTCGCTCACCAGCGCTTCTCTGAGAACAGAGAAGGTGGAGAGCGAGCGCGCGGGCCCTCTCTGTGCCGGAAGGCACCCCCGGATCACGCAGGGGCGCCTTCCGGCCCGCCGTGTTAGAGGCGGAGAGTCCCCTGACCCCCCGCCCACGGCACTGATCCGACTCGTACGAGGCGCCCGGAAGCGCCCCCCCCAGCCGGACCTCCTCCTCTTGGTCGCTTGGGTCCCACTCCACGGTGTGAAGCAGGGCCCAAGCGACTAAACGGTCGCAGGGGACAGGGAGAGAGGCGCACCGCAATACCAGCACTCCTCTTCCCCTGCGACCCCACCGCGTCCGCCATCAACCGGTGGCGGCCCCGGTAAGGCCGCGGCAGGCAGGGAGAGCGGCGCACCGTAATACCGGCACTCCTCTCCCGCCGCGGCCTCCTCCTTACGGCTGCGATGCCGCCCATACGACATCGCAGCCCGCCTCAGTGGCGGTGCTGCCCATACAGCACCGCCACCTACTGACCGCTCGACTCGCAAGCGAGGAGCGGTCCCTCCGCGGTTGCTCTTGGTTTCACCGTGGGTGTGTTCCCGCCCGTAGGCCCCCACGGCTACTTAGCCCCCTCGCCACGACAAGGCGGCAACCGTCGAGGGGGAGGGGGAGGTTAGGTTAGGTTAGGTTAGGTTAGGTTAGGTTAGGTTAGGTTAGGTTAGGTTAGGTTAGGTTAGGTTAGGTTAGGTTAGGTTAGGTTTTTTTTTTTTTTTTTTTTGCGTTGGAGGAGGGGAATACTCATGTATACCACCGAACCCGTGCTCGGTGGCATGCCCGACTCTACTGGGAATTTCTCCCAGCAGCCTACGGACTAAACCCCTCCCCCTGTTAGTTCCTGTCGCTATTTATTATGCGACAACTTTTGTCACTGCAATGTTAAAATGCTGATACACAATTTTCCCTTTCATATTTCTTATCCTATATTACATAATTACACAGCAATTACACAGCAAGAATACATTTATCCTTACACAATTTTCCTTGCACATAATTATAATCTTTTGCACTTAATAATAATTTTTTTTTTTTTTTTTTTTTTTTTTTTTTTTTTTTTTTTTTTTTTTTTTTTTTTTTTTTTTTTATTTTTTTTTTTTTTTTTAGTCTATTCTTATACTAGGTTAGATACTATTTACAGTCTTGTCTTAATCTGACTTAAAATAAACATGTATGACATAATCTGACTTAAAATAAACATGTGGATATGGGTGTGGACGTGGAGCGGTCGCTTCCTTTTTAGTCAAAGCAGATACTACCGTTATTTTTGTTAGCCCGCATCGCGATTTGTTCCGCGTAATCGAGGAATGTCTCCCTATATTTGTCGTTATTGACTAATATAGCGTAATTATCATTGCAAATCTTTATCCCTAATTTCTGTTCAATGTCCAATCTTTGTTTACCGTAAACCACGCATTCGTTTAATAAGTGGGGTACATCCTGGGGGCTGCTTCCGTCACAATCACAATATGGATGGTCTTTAATTTTAAATCTGTACAAGTATGCGCCAAAACCACCATGCCCGGTAAGTATTTGTGATCTTAGATTGTACATTTCCATTTTTGTGAGCGCTTTGTAGGCCTGTCTCACGTCCGGGAAGAATAATTTGGTTACAGCTCCTGTGCTTCCGCTGCTGTACTCTTGTTGCCAATCGCAGATTGTGCTTGTTCTGAGGCTGTACTTTAAGTATGATATAGGGACCCCGTCGTAGACAGCTCTCTGCTTATTTTTTAACGCTGCTTGCTTAGCAAGTTCGTCTGCTCTCTCATTTCCTGGGATTCCGGCGTGGGCTTTAATCCAGTACAACTTGATGTGGCCTCCGTTACTCTCTAGTGAGCTCAAGTCCTCGTGTACTTTTACCACGAGCGGGTGGGTACTAGTGGGGTCTTTTATAGCCTCAAGCGCCGATCTGGAATCGCTGATGATGTTGGCTTTCTTGCCTCTGTCTTCCCGTGCCATTTTTATTGCGCAGATGATTGCAGTCAGTTCAGCCTGGTACACTGTGCAATAATTTTCAAGCCTGCAACCTCGCTTTTTGACTTCGTTGCCGTCTTCCCACCAAGATACAGCTGCACCGACCCTGCCTTCAATTTTGCTCCCGTCCGTGTAGATCTGCGGCCAGCCGTTGCTGATCTTGTCAACGTCACTGGCATGGTTGATGATGTCGAACCCTGGCCCCCTACGTTCGGCTGGATGCGGAAGGTGGAAGACACTCACTCTCTTCTCGATGGTTCGCCCCGGAAGCTCCTCAATTGGTTTCCCTCGTTTCATCCCGTATAGTGCTGCTGCCTCTTTCAGTCTGAGGTCTAGGGGAATTATTCTTGCAAGTGTGGAGCTTGACGCGAGAGAAGCGGTCTTGTGTGTCTTTGCAGACCTTATAGCAAACATACGTGTTAGCTTATCTAACCATCGTTTGACGTTCTTATTATCTATAGCTGGAGCCCAAACGCTAGCGGCGTAGAGAACAATCGGTTCGATGACTGCTGTATATATTGTTCTCACAATGTCCGCGTTTAGGCCCCAGGTTGCTCTTGCAGCTTTGGATACTGCTCTGTAAATGTTGGTAACCTTTACTGCTATTTTCTTGAGGTGCGGTATGAAGTTCAAGTGTTTGTCAATAGTTAATCCTAGCACCATTATTTCGTCGGACAACATGATGTCGGTACCGTTCATTTTAAAAGCTGGTTCATCGTATTTCAGCTTCTTTGTCACTATCATGGCTTGTGTTTTGTGGGCCGCAAAATTCAGCTTGTTTTCGCCGCCAAAAGCTGATATGTCGTTCAGCGTTTTGTTTACTATGGCCGTAAGATCTCGAGTATTGTCGGAGTACGCTATCAGCAGCAGATCATCGGCAAAAGCCTGAATGTGAGCCTCCATGTGGTCAGCTTTCCTAAGCAGCGGGTCGAGTAGGATGTTCCACATCAGGGGGCCACAAGTTGATCCCTGTACGCAACCTTTATTGGTTGCTCTCTCGATGAAGTTACCCCCATAACTTACTCCCACCGAACGCTCCTCCAGATAGCTGTATACAAGAGCGAGTATGTAAGGGTCACACTTCTTTTTAATCAGTTGTTCCTTTATGGCTGGCCACCATGCGTTGTCAAATGCGCCTTCAATGTCAAGGGATATTACCGCTACGATCTTTTTATTGCGTACTTGATCCCTCACTAAGGTGACGGCGTCGTATAGGGCATCCTCGGTGCTGCGTTGGGGCATGAAGCCATACTGACGAAAGCTCAGTTGATTGCTCCGTCCCAGTGACCACAGCAATCTGTTGGTGAACATTTTCTCCATAATTTTGCCAAGTACAGGCAGGAGGCCAATTGGTCTGTAGGATTTAGGTATTGAGTAATCATCCTTCCCTGGCTTCCTCAAAATCCTTACAAAGGCGACCTTCCAGATTCTAGGGAAACAACCGAGAGACAGACACTTATTCAGTATGGCCAGGAATATGTTCGGTGCGGCCAGGATTGCCCGGAGGCATATGTCTGCCGTAAAGCCGTCTCTCCCTGGGGCCTTCTTAGGGCTGATGTTGGTTGTGACTCTCATCATCTCGTCCCTAGTAAATGGAATGAAAGTGGTTCGTTCCTTAAGGGATCCGAGTTCGCTCCTAAAGTCGTCCGTGCCAGTCCTGATCGTCGTCTGTGCCATCGAGTCTGAGTTGGGGTCATCGTTAGGGTAAAAGGTTGTCGCGATAAGTTCAGCCGACTCCTTTGGGTCAAGCTCAACTCCGTTGCAGTCCCTCAGCATGCACTCGTCGGATCTTCCCACGGATCTTATTATCCTATAGATTTTGTCCCAAAGGGTTTCGCGTGATTGTCCCGTGCAGAAGTTCTTCCAAGAAGTAGTTCGGGTATTTAAGAGGGCCTTTTTATAATCTTCCAGGTGTTCTTTATACTCGGCTATGACCAGAGGTTTCCTTCTCGGGTTCGCTTTTCGTATCTTCTTGCACAACCTTATTACTTCCCTCTTTTTGTCTCTCAGCTCATTGGTCCACCAACTGTTGGTTTTTATTTGGCGGGGCTTTAGTTTGGGTATGGATGATTCGCACGCTTGCTGTATGCATTGTGTATATTTGCAGACCAGATCTTCCATCTCCTCATTCTCCGCTATTGTTTCGATGGAAGCTTCGCGTATGGCCGCATCCTCAAAGTTGGCTACAAGATTTTCGGCGAACGAAGCCCATTTAGCCTTTTTCAGATCGTAGAGCCTTGTAGATGTCACCTGTTCTGGGTGAATTTGCGTTCGATCTCCCACATTAACGTCGAAGGATATGGCCCTGTGATCCGAAGTGACTACTAGGTCAGGATCGACTTTCCAGTTGGCCACTCTTGTCAGTAGCGTTTGCGAGCAAGCGGTGACATCTACAATGCTCCGACAAACGCGCCCCTGTCGCAAGGCATAATAGGTAGCCTCGGAGCCCTCGTTGAGGACATACATATCCTTTCTGTTAGGTTAGGTTAGGTTAGGTTAGGTTAGGTTAGGTTAGGTTAGGTTAGGTTAGGTTAGGTTAGGTTAGGTTAGGTTAGGTTAGGTTAGGTTAGGTTAGGTTAGGTTAGGTTAGGTTAGGTTAGGTTAGGTTAGGTTAGGTTAGGTTAGGTTAGGTTAGGTTAGGTTAGGTTAGGTTAGGTTAGGTTAGGTTAGGTTAGGTTAGGTTAGGTTAGGTTAGGTTAGGTTAGGTTAGGTTAGGTTAGGTTAGGTTAGGTTAGGTTAGGTTAGGTTAGGTTAGGTTAGGTTAGGTTAGGTTAGGTTAGGTTAGGTTAGGTTAGGTTAGGTTAGGTTAGGTTAGGTTAGGTTAGGTTAGGTTAGGTTAGGTTAGGTTAGGTTAGGTTAGGTTAGGTTAGGTTAGGTTAGGTTAGGTTAGGTTAGGTTAGGTTAGGTTAGGTTAGGTTAGGTTAGGTTAGGTTAGGTTAGGTTAGGTTAGGTTAGGTTAGGTTAGGTTGGGGTGCGATGCCAGATTACCTTCCCGTGTGCCCTTCCGCTTCCGTTCCTACTGATTCATCTTGAACCAGTAGGAAGGGTAAGTGGTAAGGGCCGGTGCACCCTGGGCGCTGGTCAGTAACTTCTCTTTATGGGATCTTGCTGGCCAGCGGCGAAAAATCTGGAATCCGGTGGCGTCGCCTGGTCCCTGCTTCACACTGTGGAGTGGGGCCCAGGTGACTAAGAGGAGGAGGTCCGGCTGGGGGGGGCGCTTTCGGGCGCCTCGTACCAGTCGGACCGGAGGTACCGCTCTTCGGAGTGGTACGTGGTGTCGTCGCCTGGTCCCTGCTTCACACTGTGGAGTGGGGCCCAGGCGACCAAGAGGAGGAGGTCCGGCTGGGGGGGGCGCTTTCGGGCGCCTCGTACCAGTCGGACCGGAGGAACCGCTCTTCGGAGCGGTCGGTGGTGTCGTCGCCTGGTCCCTGCTTCACACTGTGGAGTGGGGCCCAGGCGACCAAGAGGAGGAGGTCCGGCTGGGGGGGGCGCTTTCGGGCGCCTCGTACCAGTCGGACCGGATGGCCGGAGGCGGAGGGAACCCCGTTCCTCCGCCTCTGACACGGAGAGGGCCCACGCGCTCGCTCTCCACCTTCTCTGCCTCGGCAGAGAAGCGCTGGTGAGCGACGTGATGGGCCTCGCATCGATGCGCCGCCCTCTTCTTGTCCCATTGCAGGGGCAGTGGGGCGGGGGGGGGGGCGGCGCGTTGGTGCGTATGGTGGTCTGCGGGGATGGGGCGGAAGGAGGAGGAGCCTCCAGCCGCTCTAATCCGGAGCAGAGGTGGGGGCGGGAGAGGGAGGTAGTTTTCTGCTGGCCCTCTTCTGCCCTTAAGTTGGTCTGCACGCGCCAGCCGCACTGGCGCGTGCATTCATCCTGGAGTCAAGGGGATTGCCTTATCTTCCGAGGCAGTCCCCTATTGGTGCCAGCCCGGCTCGCAAGCTGGGCAGCCCGGGGGTGGACTGGTGAATGATTTCGGTCCCAGGCCAACCCCCAGCAAGGGCATGAATGGAAGACGGGGAGTTTTAGTGGGTATTCTCAGCACTCTGCTGGGCGAGTCCCACACACGCCCACCTAGTAATGGTGGGTAGTCCGTAAATGGATTTCTCCTCGATAAAAAAAAAAAAAAAAAAAGGTTAGGTTAGGTTAGGTTAGGTTAGGTTAGGTTAGGTTAGGTTAGGTTAGGTTAGGTTAGGTTAGGTTAGGTTAGGTTAGGTTAGGTTAGGTTAGGTTAGGTTAGGTTAGGTTAGGTTAGGTTAGGTTAGGTTAGGTTAGGTTAGGTTAGGTTAGGTTAGGTTAGGTTAGGTTAGGTTAGGTTAGGTTAGGTTAGGTTAGGTTAGGTTAGGTTAGGTTTTTTTTTTTTTTTTTTTTTTTTTTTTTCGGAGGAGGAGGGGAATACTCATGTATACCGCCGTGCCCGTGCACGGCGGCATGCCCGACTCTACTGGGAAGCCCCAGTAGCCTACGGACTAAACCCCTCCCCCTTACTAAGACACCTCCGACGTGGGGGTCGGAGTCTTTTTTAATTCCAGAAAAGTTGGAGTTCTTTTATTTTATTTCTATTCCTTATACTATTTATACTATTACTAATATCTACTTCTATTTACAGGATTTCCTATTGCCACAGATGCGTCTTCAGTGCGTGTCGTCTACTGCGCAACGAGCCAGCTCACAGGTAAGTTGTATATTTTTTTTTTTTTTTCCTTTTTATACAATCTTAATTTTAGTGTAGTGGTTAGTGTCTATTCTTTTGTTTTTTTTTTTTTTTCACTCTATTTTTTTCTTTTTTTTTTTTTCCCATTTCCTGCGTCGAACATTCAAGTTCAAGCAGCAAAATGTTACTTTATCTTTTTTTTTTTTTTCTCATTCTTTAGTTATTTTTTTTTTTTTTTTTCTTTTTTCATCTTTTACATTTATGCTTAACACTAACTTATATAATTCACTTATATAATTGTGCTAACATTTCTCACTTATCTTTATTATTCCTTATAACTATATTGACAATTTTTTTACAATATTCTAGAAACACTTCCCGTTTGTCCTTTTCTTTCATTATTTGCTGAATATTTAATGCTGTCATATCTACATTCAATTTACTTTCTATTTTAAACCTATCCGTCATGAATCTTGGGCAATCAACCAGAAGATGCTCCACCGTTTCTTCCTTTTCAGGGTCGCAGGGACAAGATGGAGAGTCCTTCTTTTTAAAACGATGGAGGTACTGGGAGAAGCCCCCGTGTCCGGTAAGCAGTTGTGTTAATATATAACATATTTGTAGTTTTCTGCTTATCCGGTAAGCTGTCACTACATCGGGTAAGAACAACTTGGTGACGCTCGCGGTTGTTTCTTTTTTGTAGCGCTCGTTCCATTTCTCAATCGTTTTCTCACGAATGATACGCTTGAGAGATGACACAGGGCATTTGTCATATTTTGCTCTTCCTTTGCTGTGGAGGGCTGCCTCCTTCGCCAAAATGTCCGCTCTTTCATTGCCGCCTATCCCTACATGAGCTTTAACCCAGTTGATTTTGAGTTCTTTTCCCTGTTCGTTTATTCGTACCATGTTTTTCCTTATCAGGGTGGCTATGGGATGCAGTATCTTGGGGTTTTTTAGCGTCTCGAGTGCCGATCTTGAGTCGCTATACAGGTGGTATTTCGCCCCGTTGCCGCTGGTTACCAGTTCTGTTGCCTGCAGTATTGCGAGCAGCTCCGCTTGGAAGACGGAGCAGTACGATTCCAACTTAAACTTCCGGTACTTGATTTCGGCGCCATCCTTCCACCAGGAGAGTGACGCCCCCACTTTTTCCTCAATTTTACTTCCGTCGGTGAAAATGTGCACCGCTCCGTCCCCCAAACGAGCCGCCACCTCATCCTCGCTCTGCAGCGACTCAAAGTCATACTCCACCTCTCTCGCAGGATGCATCGCCTCCAAACAACTTGTTCCCACTTCCAGCTCACGATCCTTTAATGCCCACCCAGACTCTCCTCTCTTGGCCGAGTACAGGGCTGCTGCCTCCTTGATTCGTAGGTCGAGAGGCAGCAGTCCTGCGATTATCAAGGCCGAGTTGAGCGACACCGTCCTGTACGCCCTGACTATCTTTTGGGTGAAGCTTCTGGTCACTGCATTTAGTTGATTTCTTATGTACTGTTTGTCGACCGCTTCAACCCATGCACTCGACGCGTACATGACTATGGGCTCTATCACGGCGACGTAGATTGTCCTGGTCACCTCCGGATTCAGTCCCCACGTCGCTTTCGCTGCTCTTGTTAGCTGCTTTGAAATCGCAATGGCTTTTTTGCACACGTGGTCGACGTGGCTCCTGAATGTCAGTTTGTGGTCTATTATTAGCCCGAGTATTTTAATTTCTTTAACCAGGTCAATGGCAACCCCTGCCATGCGCAGTCGTGGGGTGTCATGTTTCAGCTTTCGCGTTATTTGCATTGCAAGAGTTTTGTGCGGCGCGAATTTTAGCTTATTCATGACTCCCCATTCGTGCACCCGACAGAGAACGCCATTGGCCTGTTGTTCTATTTCTAGGGCGCTGTTTCCGGAGAAGACCAGAACAATGTCATCGGCAAAGGCCTGGGTGTACACATTTTCTGCTTCTAGTTCGTTCAAGAGTGGGTCCAAGAGCAGGTTCCAGAAGGTAGGGCCTCCGATAGATCCCTGCACGCATCCCTTGTTAGTTGCTCTGGGATGTTCTATTCCCGCATACCTGACCCTCACCACCCTGTCCCGCAAGTAGCTGTCCACCAGCACCCTAAGATTTTGTGGACAGCCCTTTTCCCTCAGTTGGCACCTCATTGCTGGCCACCAAGCGCTGTCGAAGGCCCCCTCTATGTCTAACGATATTATGACACTAGTTAATTTTTTGTCAAGGTTAGTTTTTATGTGCTTAATCAGATCATAGAGGGAGTCCTCCGTACAACGCTGGGGTACAAAGCCGTATTGCCGTCTGTTCATTTTGGGCAGTATATGCCAGCGGACTCTGCCAATGAGCATTTTCTCTAATATCTTCCCCAACATAGGCAAGAGTCCTATGGGCCTATATGATTTTGGTTGTGCGTAGTTGTCTTTGCCCGGCTTCCGCAGCACGATCACTGCTGCCTCCTTCCATTGAACAGGGAAGTACCCAATTTTTAGGCATTTATTTAGTATTGCAAGGAATAGCTCTTTGTTTGTGCCTATGGCGGCTACACAGATGTCCGCAGTGAGTCCGTCACATCCCGGGGCCTTTTTGGGGTGGAAGCTATTCGCCGCGTGCACAAGTTCGGTACTTGTGAAGGGAGGGTCGTCCGTTTCATCATTTAGAGGGTCGTTCGGTTGTTCGGCTTCCGCTCTGATCTGGCGATGGTGTTCGTTATCCTCTTCTGGGTTGTCATGCGGGAAGAAGGTATTAGCCAAGAGTTCGGCCGACTGCTCCTTACTGAGGGCAATGCCGTTTACAATCATGGTTTGGTCTTCCGTTCTCTTAGCCGTTTGTCGTATGACCCTATATATGCCATCCCACATGCTTTCCCCAGTTTGAATCCCACAGAACTGCTTCCACCCCTCCGTCTGTGCCTCCTTCGCTTTGTTCTCATACTTATTTTTTGCTTCCAGGTAGTCTTCAACCACGTACGGTCGTCTTCGAGCCGCTGCGCATGATACCCTGCTCTTCTTCTTCATCATGTCTCTCTTCAAGTCTTCGAGCTCCGGTGACCACCAAGGTATGTGTACTTTATTTTTCTTTTTTGTTTCAGGTATGGCCGCTGTGCATGCTTTTTCTATATTTTCAGTGTATTTTGTTATTATATTTTTGAGATTATTTTCGTCTTTTATTTCTAAAATTTTCTGTATATCTATGTTTGCCTCTTCTAAGTACATTTTAAGTGTTTCTGTGAATTTTTTCCAATTAGCTTTTTTTGTATTAAATTTCCTGGTTGTTAATTTTGGTTGTGTGTCCCTGTTTGGTTTCTGTATGTGTACTTTTAGTGTGATTGTGTTGTGATCTGAGCTCGTTACCTCCTTCTCCACTCTCCAGTCTTCTATCTTATTCAGCAACTCCGGTCCACATGCTGTCACGTCAACGTGGCTTTGGTACACCTTTCCCCCCCGTACAGTGTCGAACGTTGGCTCTGAACCCTCGTTCAATATATGTAATCCCATTTCGTGGATAGTTCCCGCCAGAGTGTCTCCCCTTTCGTTATCGGTTTTACTACCCCACCACTTACTCCATGCGTTTCCATCCCCTCCAATTAGCACCCTGTTCACCCCCAACTTTCTCGCTACCTGCTGCAGCCTGTCCAGGTATGGCTCAATTGGTGAACTATCCTCAAAATAGATCGATATTAGCGCAATTGACCAACTTCCCACTCGACAGACTGCAGCTGCTATGTTCTCGTCAGTGAGCAGAGGCTGTTCTTCAATTATTATGTCGGGGATGAAGACGACTATGGCTGCTTTAACAGGTTTTGTTCTGGTGGAGGTGTGTTGGATCACTCTGGTACCGGTTTCGGTTTTCATCGTCCCCGCCGATCCAACGTAGGGCTCCTGCACGAGGGCAAAGGCCGCCCCCCTTTTATCACCTTCAATTATGAGTTCTTTGGTGGCTAACTGTTTGCGCTGCAGATTGGCCTGGAGTACGGTGTACCATTTGGTTTGATTGCTACGGTCCCGTGTCTCGCCCTTAGCAATATGCCACCGATGACCTCGCAATTTCATCCCATTTTGCCTTTACTGGGCATTCAGTGTCGAATGCATTATGGTCTGCCCTCTCGTGTTTTGCCGTCTTACAGTTCCTGCATGTCGGGGGTAGATTCGCTCTGTATGCTGGGCATTCGTTTCTTAAATGCGGCTCGCCGCAGTGAGAGCACAGGTCCGCGGGTTCGGTGCACAGCTTTTTCCCATGGCCGAATCTCAGGCAGCGAGAGCATTGCATCAGTGGGGACTGGTCTGCAACCCTCACCCTCTGCAGGTCTATGTGGACCAGCCCCACCCCCGTCAATCTCTTCCAAACTTGTGGTGACACCGACAGTACTACGTGTTTTTGGTGCGGGTTTCTTGCTCTTTTGCTATATCTTACCTTTACCCTATATTCCTCTGGTGGTATGTCCTCGAGTATGTGTCTGTTCTGGTTCCTGAGTGCTTCTATTATGTTTTCATCTGTGTTGTCTTCGATCAGATCTTTTAATACCACCAGTGGGTCTTTATTACTTTTTTCTTCCACTCTCAATTTGTTGTTCGAGCCTCTAATTCTGTCCGTCACCCTTTCTAAATCCTCTCTTGTTTGACATCCGATGATAACTTTTTGGTCCTTTGCCTTCCTGATTCGGTCCACTCGGATATCTGTTGACCTTGCATCGACAGCCGTTCTGATTTTTGCTATGACCTCTTGGCTCGAGTCCTTGGCCTCATCCGATGACACCACAACCGAGAAGAGAGACGGTTTCAGATGCTTTGCTGTCACCTCTGCATAAGTTATCTTTCCAGCGGTTCCAAGCTCAACGCTCTTTATCATTTCTTTAACTTCTTTAAAGCCCCTCCGTATGTCATCTGATTCTTCCTGTTTTTCGCCTCTTTGTTCTTCGGCGCTTTTATTGACTTTCTTAATCTCTTCACTGCATTTTCTTATCTCGTCCATGACTTTTTTCTGATCCTTCCCAATTTCTCCTCTCTCCAACTTTTCTGTTCGTGTATTTGTTTTAATCATTTCCTTTACCTCCCTTATTTCCTTTAGTATCTTTCTGTTAGTCTCATCTTCCTCTCCTATTTCCACTGCTTCTTCAGCTTTCGGTTCTTCTCTTTTTCCGGGCTTACTTACTTTCCCTTTCTTTGTTTCATTTAATTTGTCCATCTTCACCACTATCTCATACATCTTCTTGAGGCTATTTATTACCTCCTTCTTTATTGTTGTTTTAATGTTGCCGGATATTTCAAGCTGAGCCAGCGCGGTTTGCATCAGCCTTCTTGCTTCTGCCGTCATATTCAGATTTAACGCCCCGGGAGATGTCTGTTTTGCGCTGGTCGTGGGCGTCAGCTTGTAGGTGGTGTTAGGGGAAGCTTTTTGCTCTATAGCATCGATGTTTTTGCGCACTTGATGTTTTCTTTTCTCTTCCACCTCGTCCGTTGGTATTGCTGGAGTTGACTCAGCCAGAGGCATAGCCTCTGATTGTCCCGCGCCTGATGCGTCAGTTCTCGAGGGTGTGCGTAGCATTTTGACTTATTGTTTTCAAACTAAATGTTGTTGATGCTACCAGTTGTTTTAGGGTTTTTATGTATTTGTATTTATGCAGTGTATATATATATATATATATATATATATATATACATATATATACACATATATATAGTGTGCAGTGTTTGTATGTGTGTGTACGTGTATGTGTATAGTATATGTGTATGGTTGTGTGCTCGTGTGTGTGTTCCTATGTATGTATGCTGTGCATGTATAACCTCGTATGCTGTTCTGGCTTTCCCCAATACCTCCACCTCCTCTCCACAATCTATAGTTATCTCAACCTGTGAGCAGTCCTTTTCAATTACCATAAAGTCAACGTGGCCGTAATATTTGGGTCCACGTGTCAGTTATATAGTCGACTAGAGAAAGATTTTAAATGTCAAATGACTCATAGAGTTCTAATCTTTATACTCTACAAAAGAAACCGCACGTTCATGCGACCTTATTCAAAGTTGTTAGTTATGAAATTTTACAAAATACGTAAATCTAGGCCAAAAGGGGCGATATTGTAATGAGTGAATAAAAAAAAAAAAAAAATAAAAAAAAAAAAAAGTTTTTTTTTTTCTTTTTTTCTTTTATTATTATTATTATTTTTTTTTTTGTCTATGTAGAGTCTTTAGAAGCAGTCTCTCGATCCAATAGCGATGCTTCAAACCGGGTCTTTGTGCGACCACCGGTTCTGGAGTTATCCCGCTTTAAACCTTTTCAAGATGGCGGCCAATATGGCTGCGTAAAAAGTATAATTGTGATGGTATCCGAACCGGAGGTCGCAGACAACTCGTGTTTGGGCTTGGAAGTCTTAGTTTTTTATCCTAAATGTGATTTTGTTAAAAAATTTTAAATGTCAATTGACTCTACATAGAGTCCTAATCCTTAAGCTCTACGTTACGCCTGGTATATTAGAAGAAACCGCACGTTCGTGCGACCGCTGGAAGCCGAGATATCTTCGTTTCAATAAAAACAAGATGGCCGTCAAGATGGCGGCCTAATGTCCAATTCGGCAACCAGTTGCCGCAAGACCCTCGAGTTTGGGCTCAAACGACGCGTCTCGATGCGCAGATTACAACTCCGCTAAGTCTAGATTTTTATAATCTATATATACAAAACTATAACCTAAAAACTTAGATTTTACTACAATTTTGGCGATTATTCATAAACTGCATGCAATAACTCCAAATTTCGAACTGTTACCTATTAAACGTAGGTTGTGGTACTTGATACGGGTAATAAATTTTACCGCGCGCGTCGCTTTCTAGTAGCACGTGCCACGTGGTTTTCACTTTTTGTTGAATAAAATCAAATCGGGTTAATAGAATTTTTTGGTTTTTTGCTATTATTTAATTTTAATTAAGACGGACCTTTTGAAGGAATAAAACTACTAGGTCGTCGCTTTACTTTTTAAACTAAAAACACTTAAAGTTCGTTAATTTATTATAATTTTGGTTTTCTGACCTTAACTTCAGTTCCCGTTGTGATAGAGATGTGCTCTAAACTGCATTTGTTTAGTCCTCTTGTCATGCGTCTGATGGTGTGCCTAAATCCAACCGCTGACCACCGGTTTCCGGAACATGTGGCACGTGGTCTTTGTTTTTTTCCGTGATTTCGGCCGAATCCTTGGTTCGATTTTTCGGTGAAGGGGCTCGTTGGACGCGCAAAAATTATGCGCACAGATGGACGTTCGAAAAACACGGGGGTATCGCGATGGATCCGGAGAAAAATTCAAAAAACACTGCCCTTTTTAGGGTAAAAAACTGTTTTTTCACAATAACTCCTCAAAGATCGCTTTCCGGTTAAAACTTTTTATTGTATCGTGTGCGGCACACTTTCCCGCACAATTTGATGTGTAACACGGCACTGTTGCTAACACTATTACCACCTCAAAGAATTTTTAAGCGTGGAGCCAAAGGCAAACGATGCTTTCCGAGGGGCGCTCGGGGCGTAACTGGGGTTAGGTTAGGTTAGGTTAGGTTAGGTTAGGTTAGGTTAGGTTAGGTTAGGTTAGGTTAGGTTAGGTTAGGTTAGGTTAGGTTAGGTTAGGTTAGGTTAGGTTAGGTTAGGTTAGGTTAGGTTAGGTTAGGTTAGGTTAGGTTAGGTTAGGTTAGGTTAGGTTAGGTTGACTTTTGTGGAATTTTCAACTTCTTTTTGTATTTTCGTGTTGTTTGTCTATTTTCGTTTTGTTTCGTGTTATATGTGTTGTTTTTAACTTCGGTTAAAGATTTTCTCTCCCACCGAGTCAGTCGTGGGCAGGGCCCTCGACTGGTCGATGGAGTCGGAGGAGTTTTCGGACCGGAGTAATCGGGAGACTGTTCAGAGACGCTGTTCAGTCTCTCTGATCTTGGCGAATGCGGGGCCTGTATCCAGGGATAGTGATACCAGCCGGGCTGGTCTATCGGATGGAGGAAAGACGAGGAAGAGACCCCTGCAAAGCAAGTTCATGGTAGGGAAATCGGACTCTGAGTCGGATGTTGAATTAGGGCTCTCCAAAACCATTCCTCCGAAGGTGTCACGAGCGCGAGGCGGTCGCGGCTATAATCATAGCGTCGGATCGTCTCAAGCTCGACGTGAGCTGAGAGCTGCTGAGGTCTCCGACACGGAAGGGGATTCCACCCTTACGGACGGAGATCGTGATCAAGAGCGGGCCGCAAAAACCGGCAAAGGAAGGAAGAGCCCTGAGCTTTCAACTGAGGCTCTAATCCAGATGGCGGAGGAGGACGCGGATTGTCTGGTTCAGATTTCGTCGAAATCTAAAAACCTAAAAGGCACCTTCGTCCGTGATATAAGAGTGGCCTCACAATCGATGCTGAACACAGTCCGTGCTCTGGCCTCTAGGTCCGCGAGCGAAGAAGTAAAGAGGCTACAGGCTGACAACAAAAGGCTGAAAGGTCAACTGTCGGCGCTGCAGCAGGAGGTGGTAGCGTTGAGACGGGCGTTCTCCGAGGAGAACACCCGTCGAAACAGTCCTACTGTAGCTGTGAGGGAGATGGAGACTCCGCGAGAACCGGAGGGGCTCTCTAGGACGGAACTGTCCGAGATGCTCGACTGCTTCCAACGGGAGGTTACCGAGCGGTTCGGGCGCATCCTGGGAGCCAGACTGGAGGGGCTCGAGGTGGATGGCCGTCTTCTGCCGGCTCAGTCTCATCGGCCGCCTCTGTCCGGAGATGCTCGAAAGGAGAAGAGGGCAGCTCCTCCTTCGAAACCGGTTGCTCCGACGACCCTCGCCCCGCCGGCAAATATGCCGAAGGAGGCGAGGCCTAAAAAGGTGGCTAAGGCTCCGGTTCCCGAAGCGGCACGTGCCTCGGCACAGATCGCAGGTCCGTCGTGGGAGGAGCAGCCGGTCGTGCTGGACCAGTGGGTAACCGTGGCTAAAAAGAAGCCCAAGAAGAAGGCGGCACCTGCGCCGGAGACTGCTAAAGCTAAGGCCGCCCAGCCCAGGATACCCAAGGCGCCGAAATCCTTGGCGGTAGTGTTGGCCCTGAAGCCGGAGGCTGTGGCGGAGGGTGCCACTTACAAGGATGCAATTGCTAAGGCGAAGGCGTCGGTAAACCTGGGGGCACTGGGCATTGGACCGGCGAAATTCCGAACTGGAATCACGGGGTCTCGGATTATAGAGCTTCCCAAAGAGACCACCGCCGCCCAGGCAGACACTTTGGCGGCGAAAATTGGTGAGGCGCTAGGCGACGCTGCGAGAGTCACCAGGCCAACTAAGACGGCCAACGTCCGGCTGTCGGGGTTGGACGACTCGGTGACGGAGGACGAAATCCGAATAGCCGTGGCGGAAAAGGCGGACTGCTCCGCAGAGGCCGTCAGGGTGGGGAAAATAAGCGCGGGTTACAACGGGGTGGGGTCAACGGTAGTGACCTGCCCCGTGGAGGCCATCAAAAAGCTGGCTGATGCGGGCCGAATTTGTGTCGGCTGGAGCGTTGCCACTCTGAGGGTCCTGGAGCAGCGCCCAATGCGATGCTACCGGTGCATGGGTGTCGGTCATCCGCAAGCCTTGTGTCCCTCTGCAAAAGATCGCAGTGGATTATGTTACAACTGTGGTCAGGAGGGACACATTGCGGCGGGCTGCACTGCGCAACCTAAATGCGCAGTGTGTGCGGACCGGGGCCTACCCTCGGAGCACCGCATGCGTGGAATGCGCTGCAATCCCTCCCCGGTCAAGGGCCGCCCCATGCAGTGGGGTGCTGCCTCCCGCCCGTCGGCCACACCGGCCTCCCCTGTAGTGGTGCCTATGGAAACTGTTGATGTCGAATAGACCCATAGGTAAAATACTGCAGGGGAATCTGAACCGCTCGGCTCGGGCTCAGGACTTGGTGTGCCAGTCCGCAGCCGAGTGGAACATTGATCTAGCCGTGATCGCGGAGCCAAACGTTGTCCCATCATCTACGAAGTGGGTGGGGGCAGCTGATGGCCTGGCCGCGATCATGGTGACCGGTGTGGCCCCCCCTCTTGTAATGGTCGAGAGGGGTGCTGGATACGTGGCGGCACGATGGGGAGGGATGATGGTGGTATCCACATACTTCTCCCCGAACGGCAGCCGGGTAGATTTTGAGAGTCTCCTGGCTGCTGTTGAGGGAGTGGTCCGTCGCGCGGCCCCTAGTTCGGTACTGGTGGCGGGAGACCTAAACGCGAAATCTGCCGCGTGGGGGTCTCCCAGCCCGAACGTCCGAGGAGGTATTCTGGAGTCCTGGGTTCTGTCCCTGGGACTCCAGATTCTCAACAGGGGCGCCGCTCCTACCTGCACCCGTTGGCAGGGCACGTCCATTGTGGACGTGTCCTTCGCCACCCCGTCACTCGCAGCCCGCATCAGGGATTGGCGAGTGATGGAGGAAGTGGAGACTCTATCGGACCACTTATACATCCGATATGAGGTCTCCACGGCGTCCCCGGGGACCCCTCTGCGACTTGGCCGGGCGGCGGGCGCCTCACCTTTTCCGAGGTGGGGACTTGCCCGTCTCCAGCCTGATGTCGCGGAGGAGGCGGCGTTGGTGCGAGCCTGGGCTGAGGTACCGGAGGCCATCGCAGGGGACGCCGACGGCATGGCGGAGTTGTTTGCGGATGACATGAAGGTTGTCTGCGACGCCGCCATGCCAAGGGTGCAGGCCTGCCCTCCGAACAGAGGGCAGGTATACTGGTGGACGCCCGAGCTCTCGGGTTTGCGTGCCACCAGTATGGGGGCCAGGCGCGCCTACCAGCGGTGCCGCAGGCGCGCCACGAAAGTGCCCGGTGAAGAGGAAACTCTTCACCGGGCCTATACCGAAGCTAATATGGCCCTGCGAATCGCCATCTGCAGGGCCAAGAATGATGCCTGGGAGAAATTCCTGGGCATCCTAAACAGTGACCCCTGGGGACGGCCTTACAGGGTAATTAGGGGGAAGCTATCTGCTGCAGCTCCCCCTACATCTTGTATGGAGCCAGGGCTGCTGCGGAGGGTCTTAGGGACTCTGTTTCCGAGTCCCGGACCCTTTACTCCCCCACGCATGATGGCCCCCGGATCTACGCTGGAGGAGCGGACCGACGGTCCTCCTGTGACCCAGGCGGAATTTGACATGGCGAGGATTCGTCTTCGGCGAAAAAAGAAGACGCCGGGGCCGGACGGAGTCCCGGCCAGAGTCCTGGCCATTGCCCTGGGTCCTTTGGAGGACCGTTTCCGCGCGGTGCTGGATAATTGCATCGCGACGGTTCGCTTCCCCAAGCGCTGGAGGGTTGGGCGGCTGTGCCTCCTCCGAAAGGAGAGCCGTCCTGCGGACTCCCCGGCGGGCTACAGGCCGATTGTATTGCTCGATGAGGCGGCGAAGGTTTTCGAGAAGATTCTCGCCTCCCGCATCATCGAGCACCTGGAGGGCACGGGGCCGGACTTGGCGGAATGTCAGTACGGCTTCCGCACAGGCCGGTCCACCATGGATGCGCTGGGACATCTCAGGAGGTGGTCGGTGCTTGCCACGGCTAAGGGGGAGGTGGCGATCGTGGTGTCCTTGGACATCGCGAATGCGTTCAACTCCATCCCCCACGAATGCATTGAGGAGGCACTCAAGTTCCATCGGGTGCCTTCGTACCTCTGCGCTCTCGTCGGGGACTACCTGCGGGACCGGGTGGTCCTATACGAGAATGCGGAGGGCCGCGTCGAGCCGTGGCGGGTCGAGGCGGGAGTGCCCCAGGGTTCCGTACTGGGCCCCCTATTATGGAACCTGGGGTACAACTGGGTCCTCCGTGGACAGTCTCTGCCGCGGATGGAGGTCGTCTGCTTCGCGGACGACACTCTAGTCGCGGCGGCAGCAGGAGACTGGGAGGATGCGGTCCGCAGTGCGTCGGTCGGCACCTCCATGGTCGTCCGGCGCATTCGCCTCCTGGGGCTGGAAGTGGCCCTCGGTAAAACGAGGGCCATGGCGTTTCACGCCCCTCGGCGCAGAACCCCACCGGGGCTCCATGTCCGAGTGGATGGGGTCCGGATTCCGGTCGAGGTGCACATGAAGTACCTCGGCCTCATTCTGGACCCTCGCTGGAGTTTCGAGGAGCACTTTAGGCTCCTCGCTCCCCGGCTGTGCTCTGCCGCAGCCGCACTCGGACGGCTTCTCCCAAATGTGGGAGGACCAGGAGCAGCGTGCCGTCGGCTGTACCACGGGGTGATACGGTCGATGGCACTATACGGGGCCCCGGTGTGGGCAGAGAGCCTCACGCCCCGCATCCGAGCCCTCTTGCGCCGGCCGCAGAGGGTCATTGCTACCCGCGCTGTGCGGGCCTACCGCACGGTGAGTCACGGGGCGGCATGCGTTCTCGCAGGAACGCCGCCCTGGGACATCGAGGCCTCTGTGCTGGCGCGGGTGTATCAGCACAGACTGGAGGCGCGGATGCGGGGCGAACGGCCCGTTCCAGCGGAAGTGGAGCGGGTCAGGACCGTGGCGCGGGAAGAGGCCTTGCACTGGTGGATGGAGGCGCTCGCCAGCCCGACTGCTGGCCACCGGACGATCGAGGCAATTCGTCCGGTGCTGGAGGAGTGGCTGGGGCGCCAGGACGGCAGCCTCACCTTCCGCCTGGTGCAGGTTTTGACCGGACACGGATGTTTCGGTCACTACCTGCACCGTGTTGCCCGTCGGGAGGAGACACCGCGGTGTCACCACTGCGACTCCTTAGACGACACGGCTGAGCACACACTCTCCGTGTGCCCAGCCTGGCAGGACGAGCGCCGCGAACTCATGGCGGCGCTCGGCGGAAGCATCCCCGAGTTGCCGAGTATGGTTGTAGCCATGCTTGGCAGCTCGGAGGTCTGGGAGGCTGCCGTTTCCTTCGCCGAGGCAGTTGTCTCGGCGAAGGAGGCTGCGGAGAGGGAGCGGGAGGAGGATGCTCAAGCCGCTCCCATCCGGCGCAGACGTAGGGGCAGGAGAAGGCGGGTAGCCTCTACTAGCCTTCTTCAGCCCTGAAGTAGGACTGCACACGCCAGTGGCACTGGCGTGTGCATTGCACAAGTCCTGACGTCTGGGGATTGCCTCATCTTCCTGAGGTAATCCTCCATTGGCGCCAGCCCGGCCAAAAAGCCGGGCAGCCCGGGGGTGGTTTGGTGTATTACACTTAGGTCCCAAACCGCCCCCCCAACAAGGGCATGAAAGGAAGACGGGGAGTTTTAGTGGGTATTCCCAGTGCCAAATTGGTACTGGGCGAGTCCCACACAAGCCCACTGCCTCGCCAGCAGTGGGTAGTCCGTAAATGGATTTCTCCTCGAAAAAAAAAAAAAAAAAAAAAAAAAAGGTTAGGTTAGGTTAGGTTAGGTTAGGTTAGGTTAGGTTAGGTTAGGTTAGGTTAGGTTAGGTTAGGTTAGGTTAGGTTAGGTTAGGTTAGGTTTCCGTGTGGAGTTTCTGGTCTCCCATCGGACGCGTCCCCAGGTGGCGGATAGGGGAACGCCCTCCAGATATGGGGGGTACCGGCTTCGGCCGGCGCGGACCAAAACCAGGCGGGGGGGGATGTCCAGTGGCAATTTGCTGCTGGTCGTCCGGCGGAGTCCAATGTGGGCTCCGCACTTGACGGGCTCGGTTTGTGCGCTTGCGTAGATACTGGGCAGGCTTCGGCCACCGTCGACATACCGTAATCCCACACTGAGTGGGACCGGGGGCCTTCGGGCTGCGAGGAGATAACCTCTATAAAAATCCCTAATCCTAAGCTTAGACGCCCGGCGATGGGATGCATGGCTGGTGGGAGACCAGTCGTGAGGGCGTCCTTATCCGTCCGCCGTAGAGCGGGCGTGTCTTTACGGGTCTGCGCTCCACACCCTAAGGGGCGCAAGCATTATGTTAAGTACCGGTAACGAGACTACTTCCCGGGTGGGTCCCCGAAAGGGGGAATCCCACCTCTCTGCCACGTCGGAGAGCTGCCCCGTAGTATACGGGAGGGGCAACGAATGCTTGAAGGAAGGAGGAGACGGGTCCGATGCTGCCCTTTTCAGGGCGGCTTCGGACGGGTCTGGGGCTGCCCTTGTCAGGGCGGCTCCGGACAGCCCTAATGCTGCCCTTTTCAGGGCGGCTTCGGGCGAGTCTGGTGTTGGACCGGAGCCCGGGAGTTCATCCCCAGTTGTGCTCCGGGAGGTTTCGGTGCGGCTACCGCGCTGCGACCTGACGAGAGTGCCATTGCGGCTGTCGGAATCCGACAGCAGTACAGGCACCCTCATGGAGGTGAGCTCGCGCTCCCCCACCCCGTCACCTAGCCGGCTCTGGCGCAAGCGCCTCGCCGAGTCGGACGCTGAGAGCGAGAAGTCGGCGGGGGGGTGTGAGAGCAGTAAGCGTGGCCGTGGCCGTCCCCCGACGACGGGCCAGTACGTCGGACTCGCCCAGGCGAAGGAGGCCCTCAACAGGGCTAGAGCTGAGGAGCTGGAACTCCAGGCCGAAAGGGAGTTGGCCGAGGAGCACCGGCGCAAAACCCAAGAGGCCAAGGCGGCCTACCTCAGGAAAGAAGAGGGGCTATTGAGAGACTCGGACGTGACAGGCTGTGATGCGACTCAGCTCGAACGGACGATCAAGGACTCGCTGGACACGGTGTGCTCTGTAGCCACCAAGTCCAAAAACCTGAAGGGCACTTACGTCCGAGTCCTCAAGGAGGCGGCGAGAGCCATCCAGCTGAGCTTCCAGGAGCTACAGAGACGAACGGTGCCGGAGGAGATGAAGCTCCTGAAGGCGGCCAACAAAAGGCTCGAGGCGGAGCAGCAGGTGCTTCGCCGCGAACTGGAGGAGCTGCGCGCGAACCAAGCGCAACGGGCACGAACTCCAACGGCGGCTCCGGCCCCGGCGCCTGCGCAGGCCCCGGCCATCGCGACGCAGGCCCTCCAAGACATCGCGCACACGATCATGGTCCAGGTGGGGACCATGATCAATGCCCGCTTTTCGGGAATTGAGGAAAGACTTCTTCCCGAGAAGCGGATGAGGCCTCCGCTGGCGGCGGACAGGAGGAATGAGGCGGCTGCTCAAGCGTCATCCCTGCCCTTGGCCGGTGCCCCGCCTCCGGCTACCTCCTCCGGGGCTAATAATAATAAGAAGAAGGGCCCCAAGAAGAAGAAGGCGCCGCCCACGGAAGGGCCCCCCAGGGAGACCCCGAGGCCACAGCCGACCTCCGCGCCGGCCCTAGAGGCAGAGTCTTGGACCCTGGTCCAAAACAGGTCCCGCAAGCGGACCAAAAAGGCTGCAGGGCCAAACGCGGCGAGGGACGCAGCTCCCTCGCAGCGTCGAGCCGGGAGATTTGCGCCGACAACGGCCGCGCCGAAACAGGGCAGGGCGCACCGTAAGGCCAATCTCCGCCTGCCCCGCGCAGCGGCTGTGGTTGTTAAGCTACAACCGGGAGCGGAGGAGAGAGGCCTCACATATGCCGGCGTCCTGGCGGAGGCCCAGAGCCGGATCGACCTGGCCGCAATCGGGGTGCCGCCGATAAGCGTCCGGAAGGCGGCGACGGGTGCGAGGGTCCTCGAGGTCCCGGGGGTCGGCAGGACAGAGAAGGCGGATCTCCTGGCTGCCAAACTGACGGAGCTGTTCGGAGCGTCGGAGGACATCCGTGTCTCGAGGCCGGTCGCAACCGCAGACATGCGGGTGACCGGCCTGGACGACTCAGTGACACCAGAACGGCTGCAGGAGGCTCTCGCCAAGGCGGGCTGCTGTCTCCCCACCGAGGTCTCCGTCGGAGCCATCAGGGCTGGCTCCGGCGCTATGGGTACAGCTGTGGTTCGGTGCCCCGTGACTGCCGCGCGGAAACTAACCGCCGGCGGCAACACTCGGCTCATCGTGGGTTGGGTCGCGGCGCGAGTGTGCATCCTGGAGGCGAGGCCCAAGAGGTGTTTCCGGTGCTTGGCACAGGGTCACGTGAGGGCCCAATGCCAGGCCGAGGTGGACCGCAGCGAGGAATGCTATCGCTGCGGCCAGAAGGGCCACAAGGCCAACACGTGCACTGCGGCCCCGCACTGCACCCTGTGCGAAGCCCAGGAAAAACCTGCGGCGCACCTCTGCGGGGGCAAGGCCTGCAAAGCCAAGCCCCCGCCCAGAAAAGGGGCGAAAAAGAAAGTGGTAGCTTCCCAGGTCATGGCCGGGTCACAGCCGACCGCCTCCACACAGGAGCAAGAGGAATCGCAGATGGACTCGCAGTAGGATGGGTCCACTGCGATTTCTCCAGGGAAACGTGAACCACTCCGCCAGGGCCCAGGACCTGTTTCTACAGAGTCTGGCGGAGGGCTCGGTTCACGTTGGGGTTGTGGCCGAGCCGTACGTGGTTCCCCCCAGGTGCGACTGGATCGGGGACCTGGACGGCGTGGTCGCAATCACCACACAGTCCCCGGTGCCCTCGCCAGCGCTCGACGGAGCCGTCCGGGGCCATGGTTTCGTGGCGGCACAAGTCGGAGGAGTGGTCGTGGTGGGGATGTACTTCTCGCCGAACAGAGTGCTCACAGAGTTTGAGACGTTCCTCGACGACGTGGGCACTCTCGTGGGCCGAAGTCATCCCCGCCCAGTCATCGTCCTTGGAGATCCCAACGCCAAATCTTTGGCGTGGGGCTCTTCGACGACCGATGCGAGAGGTCGAGTCCTGCAGGAGTGGGTGCACGAGTCGGGCCTGGTTGTCCTGAATCGGGGGTCAGTGGACACGTGCGTTCGTCGCCATGGATCATCGGTGATCGACGTCACGTTCGCGACCCCCGATTTGGCACGGAGAGTAGAGGACTGGGAGGTGCTGGTCGAGGAGGAGACTTTGTCTGACCACCGGTATATCCGGTTCAGCGTCTCCTCTTCATCACCACCTCAAGAAAGTGCTCGGCGGATGGACAGCGGCCCACGGTGGTCCCTCAAAAAGCTGGATGCGGAGGTGCTTCGAGAGGCGGCCATCGTGGAGGCCTGGAATGCGCCTCCCGCAGATTCAGCCAGCGTCGAGCAGCAGGCCGACGAGCTGACCCGGGCGATGACTCGCGTGTGCGACTCGGCCATGCCCCGAGTGCGAGCACCTACATCCCGACGCCAGGTGTATTGGTGGTCGGAGGAGATCGCCGAGTTGCGCATGCGATGCGTCGCCCGTCGCCGGCTCTACCAGCGCTGTCGACGGAGGCGTGTCGCGGAGCCGGGGCAAGCGGACGCCCTCTACGCAGAATATAGAGAGGCGTCCAGAGCTCTGAGGGCCGCCATTTCAGACTCGAAGGAAGTCGCCTGGCGGGAGCTGTTGGCGTCCCTGGACGTGGACCCGTGGGGGCGGCCGTATAAGATGGTGCGGCAAAAGCTCCGTCCGTGGGCCCCCCCGGTCACGAGCTCGCTCGAACCCGACATCCTCCGACGAGTGGTGGACGGGCTATTCCCGTGTGCTCCGGGACCCGAGTTCGTTCCCCCGGCCATGGTGGCACCAAGGCGGGAACAATCTGCAGTGATAGAGGATATCCCCGAGGTGTCGGAGGGGGAGCTGGGGGCGGCGGTCCTCAGGATGAGGGCCAAAAACACGGCACCTGGGCCTGACGGCATCCATGGTCGCGCGTGGGCCCTCGCCCTCGAAACTCTGGGCCCCCGCCTGGTGTCCCTCTTCGACGCCTGCTTCAGGGAAGGCAGGTTCCCCGGGAGATGGAAGAGGGGTCAACTCGTCCTCCTGCGTAAGGAAGGACGCCCTGTGGACGAACCCTCTGGGTATCGACCAATAGTCCTGTTGGACGAGGCGGGTAAGCTCTTGGAGCGGATCGTTGTTGCCCGCCTCGTCAGGCACCTCGAGACGGAGGGGCCGAACTTGGCCGATACCCAATTTGGGTTTAGGAGAGGGCGCTCGACGGTGGATGCTATCGAGTACGTTCACCGCCTAGTGGAGGAAGCGTGGGTCGGAGGGGACTGCTTGTTGGCGGTGTCTTTAGACATCGCCAACGCTTTCAACAGCCTTCCCTGGCCCACGATCTTGGTGGCATTGGAGCACCACAAGGTGCCACAGTACCTCCGTCGCCTTGTCGGGCACTATCTCTCCGATAGAGAGATAGTGTACCCGACGACGGACGGGGAGGGTTGTACCCCGGTCACGCGCGGCGTTCCCCAGGGCTCTTGCCTGGGACCGACGCTGTGGAACATGGGGTACGACTGGGTACTCCGGGGCGCAAACCTTCGTGGCGTCGGCGTCGTTTGTTACGCCGACGACACGCTGGTCACTGCCCGGGGTACGACGTTCAGGGAGGCGTCCATCCTGGCCACGGCGGGAGTGGCGGCGGTCGTGGCCAGGATCCGCAGATTGGGCCTGGAGGTGGCGCTCCACAAAAGCGAGGCCATATGTTTTCATGGCCCGCGTGGGGCCCCCCCTTCCGGCTCAAACATCGTCGTGGGGGGCACCTCCATCGCTGTCAGGCCAACGCTGAAGTATTTAGGCGTCGTGCTTGACAGCAGATGGAGATTCGAGGAGCACTTCCGCCGGCTGTTGCCCAAACTAACGGGCACGGCGGGCGCGCTGAGCCGCCTGCTCCCAAACGTGGGAGGCGGAGGTCGAACGAGCCGCCGACTCTATACATCGGTGGTTCGTTCCATGGCCCTCTACGCCGCCCCGATCTGGGCCGACCGCCTGAGGCCCGTGGAAACGGCGCTGCTCCACCGCGCACAGCGCATGATGGCCGTGAGGGTGTGCCGCGGCTACCGCACGCTGTCGCACGAGGTGGCGTGCGTCCTCGCCGGAACGCTTCCGTGGGACCTGGACGCGAGGGTCTTGTCCGACGTGTACTGGCGTCGAGCACGTGCCCGCGGCGAGGACCTCCGTCCGGCGCCAGGAGAGGTCGTGCGATGGCGTCAACACGCCTGGCGCCGAGCCGTGGAGGAGTGGGGCGAACGCCTATTGGCGAGCCCCGCAAGTAGGGGGGCCGGTGCGACCCGGCTCCTGGAAGCGGTAGGGCCCATGCTGTGTGGCTGGCTTTTGCGCGAGCACGGTGTGCTTACCTTCCGACTGACACAGGTACTCTCGGGGCATGGATGCTTCGGGAGATACCTGTGTAACGTCGCGAGGAAGGAAGCCACCACAGCCTGCTACCAGTGTGGGCACACGGAGGAGACCGCCCAACATGTGTTGGAGGAGTGCCCGGGGGCCGCAGAGCAGCGGGCATCCCTGACCGCGGTAGTGGGGACGGACCTCTCCTTGTCGGCAATCTTGACCAAGATGGTCGGCGACGAGAGGTCCTGGGAGGCGATGGTCTCCTTCTGCGACGATGTTATGTCACAGAGGGAGGCCGAGGAGCGGGAGAGGGAACGTGATCCCGTCTCATTCCCGCTCCGGAGGGCACGGACACGGGGCAGGGCTAATATAGCCCGATCTCCGTCTCCGCTCGGAGAGCCTAGAGCGTCGGACGCGGGGGTGTCCGGCGTTCAACATCAGGGATAGGCTCTCCCGTGGGTCGATGCGTTGATTGTCCGGCGCATCGATCGGCTGAACGGGGGGACTCTTTACATCCCCCCAAAGGCGGGTCCGCCCTTGGCGGACGTCGGCGTCGGCGGGGTCTCGAGCGTATGCGAATGGACTCGCGACCCCGTCGGAAGTCGTGGCCGAAGGACAACGTCAGGTTTTAGTGGGTATGGGGGCGTAGCCTCGAGTCCCACATAACCCGCCGGCCTACCCCGGGCCCGCGGGTATGCGTAACAGCATTTCCTGACGAAAAAAAAAAAAAAAAAAAAAAAAAAAAAAGGTTAGGTTAGGTTAGGTTAGGTTAGGTTAGGTTAGGTTAGGTTAGGTTAGGTTAGGTTAGGTTAGGTTAGGTTAGGTTAGGTTAGGTTAGGTTAGGTTAGGTTAGGTTAGGTTAGGTTAGGTTAGGTTAGGTTAGGTTAGGTTAGGTTAGGTTAGGTTAGGTTAGGTTAGGTTTTTTTTTTTTTTTTTTTTTTTTTTTTACGTTGGAGGAGGGGAATACTCATGTATACCACCGAACCCGTGCTCGGTGGCATGCCCGACTCTACTGGGAATTTCTCCCAGCAGCCTACGGACTAAACCCCTCCCCCTGTTAGTTCCTGTCGCTATTTATTATGCGACAACTTTTGTCACTGCAATGTTTAAAATGCTGATACACAATTTTCCCTTACGTAGTTACACAACATTACATAATTACACAGAGCAAGAATACATGAATTTATCCTTACACAAATTGGATACACTTTTTTTTTTTTTTTTTTTTTTTTTTTTTTTTTTTTTTTTTTTTTTTTTTTTTTTTTTTTTTTTTTTTTTTTTTTTTTTGTGAGTCTATTCTTATACTAGGTTAGATACTATTTACAGTCTTCTCCTTTATTTACATCTGACTTAAAATAAACATGTGGATATGGGTGTGGACATGGAGGGGTCGCTTCCTATTTAGTCAAAGCAGATACTTCCGTTATTTTTGTTAGCCCGCATCGCGATTTGTTCCGCATAATCGAGGAATGTCTCCCTATATTTGTCGGTATTAACTAATATAGCGTAATTATCATTGCAAATATTTATCCCTAATTTCTGTTCAATGTCCAATCTTTGTTTGCCGTAAACCACGCATTCGTTTAATAAGTGGGGTACATCCTGGGGGCTGCTTCCGTCACAATCACAATATGGATGGTCTTTGATTTTAAATCTGTACAAGTATGCGCCAAAACCACCATGCCCGGTAAGTATTTGTGATCTTAGATTGTACATTTCCATTTTTGTTAGCGTTTTGTAGGCCTGTCTCACGTCCGGGAAGAATAATTTGGTTACAGCTCCTGTGCTTCCGCTGCTGTACTCTTGTTGCCAATCGCAGATTGTGCTTGTTCTGAGGCTGTACTTTATGTATGATATAGGGACCCCGTCGTAGACAGCTCTCTGCTTATTTTTTAACGCTGCTTGCTTAGCAAGTTCGTCTGCTCTCTCATTTCCTGGGATTCCGGCGTGGGCTTTAATCCAGTACAACTTGATGTGGCCTCCGTTACTCTCTAGTGAGCTCAAGTCCTCGTGTGCTTTTACCACGAGCGGGTGGGTACTGGTGGGGTCTTTTATAGCCTCAAGCGCCGATCTGGAATCGCTGATGATGTTGGCTTTCTTGCCTCTGTCTTCCCGTGCCATTTTTATTGCGCAGATGATTGCAGTCAGTTCAGCCTGGTATACTGTGCAATAATTTTCAAGTCTGCAACCTCGCTTTTTGACTTCTTTGCCGTCTTCCCACCAAGATACAGCTGCACCGACCCTGCCTTCAATTTTGCTCCCGTCCGTGTAAATCTGCGGCCAGCCGTTGCTGATCTTGTCAACGTCACTGGCATGGTTGATGATGTCGAATCCTGGCCCCCTACGTTCGGCTGGATGCGGAAGGTGGAAGACACTCACTCTCTTCTCGATGGTTCGCCCCGGAAGCTCCTCAATTGGTTTCCCTCGCTTCATCCCGTATAGTGCTGCTGCCTCTTTCAGTCTGAGGTCTAGGGGAATTATTCTTGCAAGTGTGGAGCTTGACGCGAGAGAAGCGGTCTTGTGTGTCTTTGCAGACCTTATAGCGAACATACGTGTTAGCTTATCTAACCATCGTTTGACGTTCTTATTATCTATAGCTGGAGCCCAAACGCTAGCGGCGTAGAGAACAATCGGTTCGATGACAGCTGTATATATTGTTCTCACAATGTCCGCGTTTAGGCCCCAGGTTGCTCTTGCAGCTTTGGATACTGCTCTGTAAATGTTGGTAACCTTTACTGCTATTTTCTTGAGGTGCGGTATGAAGTTCAAGTGTTTGTCAATAGTTAATCCTAGCACCATTATTTCGTCGGACAACATGATGTCGGTACCGTTCATTTTAAAATCTGGTTTATCATATTTCAGCTTCTTTGTCACTATCATGGCTTGTGTTTTGTGGGTCGCAAAATTCAGCTTGTTTTCGCCGCCAAAAGCTGATATGTCGTTCAGCGTTTTGTTTACTATGGCCGTAAGATCTCGAGTATTGTCGGAGTACGCGATCAGCAGCAGATCATCGGCAAAAGCCTGAATGTGAGCCTCCATGTGGTCAGCTTTCCTAAGCAGCGGGTCGAGTAGGATGTTCCACATCAGGGGGCCACAAGTTGATCCCTGTACGCAACCTTTATTGGTTGCTCTCTCGATGAAGTTACCCCCATAACTTACTCCCACCGAACGCTCCTCCAGATAGCTGTATACAAGAGCGAGTATGTAAGGGTCACACTTCTTTTTAATCAGTTGTTCCTTTATGGCTGGCCACCATGCGTTGTCAAATGCGCCTTCAATGTCAAGGGATATTACCGCTACGATCTTTTTATTGCGTACTTGATCCCTCACTAAGGTGACGGCGTCGTATAGGGCATCCTCGGTGCTGCGTTGGGGCATGAAGCCATACTGACGAAAGCTCAGTTGATTGCTCCGTCCCAGTGACCACAGCAATCTGTTGGTGAACATTTTCTCCATAATTTTGCCAAGTACAGGCAGGAGGCCAATTGGTCTGTAGGATTTAGGTATTGAGTAATCATCCTTCCCTGGCTTCCTCAAGATCCTTACAAAGGCGACCTTCCAGATTCTAGGGAAACAACCGAGAGACAGACACTTATTCAGTATGGCCAGGAATATGTTCGGTGCGGCCAGGATTGCCCGGAGGCATATGTCTGCCGTAAAGCCGTCTCTCCCTGGGGCCTTCTTAGGGCTGATGTTGGTTGTGACTCTCATCATCTCGTCCCTAGTAAATGGAATGAAAGTGGTTCGTTCCTTAAGGGATCCGAGTTCGCTCCTAAAGTCGTCCGTGCCAGTCCTGATCGTCGTCTGTGCCATCGAGTCTGAGTTGGGGTCATCGTTAGGGTAAAAGGTTGTCGCGATAAGTTCAGCCGACTCCTTTGGGTCAAGCTCAACTCCGTTGCAGTCCCTCAGCATGCACTCGTCGGATCTTCCCACGGATCTTATTATCCTATAGATTTTGTCCCAAAGGGTTTCGCGTGATTGTCCCGTGCAGAAGTTCTTCCAAGAAGTAGTTCGGGTATTTAAGAGGGCCTTTTTATAATCTTCCAGGTGTTCTTTATACTCGGCTATGACCAGAGGTTTCCTTCTCGGGTTCGCTTTTCGTATCTTCTTGCACAACCTTATTACTTCCCTCTTTTTGTCTCTCAGCTCATTGGTCCACCAACTGTTGGTTTTTATTTGGCGGGGCTTTAGTTTGGGTATGGATGATTCGCACGCTTGCTGTATGCATTGTGTATATTTGCAGACCAGATCTTCCATCTCCTCATTCTCCGCTATTGTTTCGATGGAAGCTTCGCGTATGGCCGCATCCTCAAAGTTGGCTACAAGATTTTCGGCGAACGAAGCCCATTTAGCCTTTTTCAGATCGTAGAGCCTTGTTGATGTCACCTGTTCTGGGTGAATTTGCGTTCGATCTCCCACATTAACGTCGAAGGATATGGCCCTGTGATCCGAAGTGACTACTAGGTCAGGATCGACTTTCCAGTTGGCCACTCTTGTCAGTAGCGTTTGCGAGCAAGCGGTGACATCTACAATGCTCCGACAAACGCGCCCCTGTCGCAAGGCATAATAGGTAGCCTCGGAGCCCTCGTTGAGGACATACATATCCTTTCTAGATAGAAAGCTAGAGTATGCCTCCCCTCTGCGGTCCTCCGTCTCACAGCCCCACCAATGGCTTAACGCGTTACAGTCGCCTCCCACCATTACATGGGGTGTATTTAGGGCAGACATTATAAGCTCTAGTTTCTGAATGTATCCATCTATGTCCTCGTAGTCCTCCCAGTAAATTGATATTAAACCCATTTTGAAGCCGTTCTTGATCGCTGTTACCGCTACTATATTTTCGGTTATCAGGCTATCTTTCTCGATAATGGCGATGTTAGGGTCTACAATGACAATCGAGGCTTTGACCGGTTTGACGCGTCCTGCCATTTTTTGTACTACCCTGTGGGTCAGCGTTAGCTGTCCGGCGGCTCCAACATATGGCTCCTGCAGAAGGAGCACCGAAAACCCTTTCATGGTAGCCACCTGGATGCATTCTTGCGTGGCCGCCAGGCCCCTACCCAGATTGGCTTGAATTATCCTGAAGTTGCCTTGCCCTCTTTGTTCTCTTTGGATCTCGGCAGTCACCACTTCAGCAATATGCGACTGCAGAGCGAGCTATTCTGTCCCATTTCTGCCACTCTGGGCAGCTAGAGCTGAATGCTGGATGTGCATGGTTGCCGTCGGGTTGGATTTTTGCGCAGTTTGTGCACTTCGATGGTGTTGTCTGGTTACAGTCGCGTGTATCGTGATTCCCAGTGCAATAAGCGCAGGTCGGTTCCTCGGTCCTACACTCTCTCGCCCTGTGACCGAAACCCAGGCAGCGATAGCATTGGATCAGTGGAGACTGGTCCAGTGTCGCCACTATCTGGTAGCCTATGTGGATTTTGTTGTCCTTAAGAGCACTCCAGATTTGCGGGCTGACCTGCATTATAATGTTGCTCATTTCCTTAGTGCGTCCTTTGGTTCGTCGGATTACCTTTGCCGTGGCACCAGCTCGGTTTACGCCTTTGAGTAGATGATTGTTTTGGCACCACAGGCCCTCCTCCACTTCCTTATCAGTCAGGTAGTTCGCTACTCCAACCAGTTTGAGCAGAGGGTTCTTGTTGGTCGTTCTCTGGACTATTATTTTTTCAGCTTTGGATCTTATGGCTTGTTCCAATTTGCCGCGATCCTCTTCGGTTCGGCAGGTTATCACGACTTTCTGTTGTCTAACCTTTTTCACCCTGGTTACTCCCACGCCAAGCTCTATCACGTCCACCTTGGACTTCAGTGCACCAGCTACATCGTCACTGGTATGGTGGGGATCCATGGATTCCAGTATGAGGCCATATTGCGGTGATGTCAGGCTGTCGGCGTATGTTTTAGCGGTGCGGGTGTTGGCTTCCCTTGGCAAATTTGGTTCTAATTGGCCAAGGGTCTCGGCTTTTTTCGTGTTTAGCTGGCCCTGTATCTCGTTCAGCCTAGCCTCGATTCCTGCTACAGCCATCTCGGTTCCCACTCCTGGGTCCGGCAGCGGCCGCTGCAGGCCAGCGATAGTCTCCTCATGGAGCTCCGCCACCTCACGCCTTATTATTCTTAGCAAGCCGTCCATTGGTTCCATAACTCTGTTACCGCTTCCTCCATGGCTTCGGCTGGAGGAATAGAGCTGCCAGCAGGTCTCTCGATAAGATGTCCCACCGCGTCATGGATTTCGACCACCGCCTTCAAAATGGCATCCATCTGTGGGTCCTGTGCCGCAGTCGAGGGTACGGGTGAGGGTGCCCTTTCTCTCTCACGACGGCTCTCCTCGGAGGCCATCATGCGCTGTGCCGATCTTTCGCATACTTTGAGCAGATCGTCAATCCGGCTCCCCATAGCTGCGACACGGTGGGATATGTTGTCCATTTGTGATGTCAGTGCTGCTACCAGGCGTTCGTGAGCACTCCAGTCCTTGCTTACCACTGCTGAGGGCGTTAGGTCCGTTCCAACCGCTCCCTCTATCATCCGCGCTTTAATGGCCTTTATGGTTCGGATAGGCTCATCCAGCTCATAGTTCAGCCACCCCGCAATGTCTGAGACTCCCTTACGGATCAGCTTGACCTCCCCTGAGATGTCCAGGGTGCGTTCTCCCGCTACGTCGCTTAGCTCCTTGATTCGTTTGGCGTGGGCGCGCTCGACATTCAGCAGTTCCCGCGCCGCCCTGGCACGTTCGGTCTCTACCGTGGCTCTATGGCGTGATCTTGAGTCCGAGAGTTGAGTCCGAGAGAGACAGCGCCAACTGGTAGAGGCCTTGCAGGCATTCCAGGGCCTCGACCTTGCACTCTCTTTTCATGTTGCCCGCTTTTTCAAGGGCATCTTTGCCGGAGAGGAAGTATTCGTTCGCTGTTCTGGTAGCCAGGTCCATTGATACCCCGGTCCTGCCTCTCATAGGGGGCAGCATGCTAGCTCTACCCCTAGACACAAAGCTGGCCTCGCTATCAGCATCGGAATGTTCGGGAATTGGTTCCGGTCTGGCTATACCCAATTCGTCCAGGTCAGAGTCCACATCGGTGTCAACGCGAGTTCCGGTGCTGAGATCGTCGGAGTCTAATGGTTCAGCCTCACGCAGAGCTATGGTCTGTTCTTCGGCCCCCGCAGCCCCGATCTCCGTTGGCGCTGGAGT
>OW203745.1:17105747-17108792 GCA_934045075.1 Yponomeuta sedellus
AGGTTAGGTTAGGTTAGGTTAGGTTAGGTTAGGTTTTTTTTTTTTTTTTTTTTTTTTTATATAGTAGGAGGAGGGGAATACTCATGTATACCGCCGTGCCCTAACACACGGCGGCATGCCCGACTCTACTGGGAATTTCTCCCAGCAGCCTACGGACTAAACCCCTCCTCCTCTTCCATTTCTCCTCCAACATGATTGGAGACCTTTTAATTCATAATTTTTGTAAATTTTTATTTTTAATTGCGTGACATGATTTGTCATTTCTATTCTATACTTATAAGTAGCGTCTAGGTATTAAAATTAACATTGTATAAGTTGTAAAATTTGGACTACACAAACACTAAGGACATTTTCACAGACAAAGTACTTAATTATTATCACAGATTGTCAATCACTGATATGTTTCTGGAGCTCTGCGGATCCTTCAGTGCTCTTTCCTCTTTTCTGCACTCTGTTTTGCTCACAAAACAGTAGTCAGAAACCTACTTATTATTTTTGTTAACTTTTCTTACTATCTTTCCGCAGAACTCCAGAAACACGTCCCTCTTTTCATCATCCCTCATGATTATGTGAGCGGTATCTGTGGTGATGCCCATTCCCAACTGGATTTGTGCATCACATCGTTCCCGGCCGTGCACCGGGCAGTCGAAGAGGATGTGCTCCAGTGTTTGCTGCTTCTCTATGTCACAGGTGCACGATGGGTCCGCCCTACATTTGAAACGATGCAGATATTCGGCGAACCCACCGTGCCCCGTCAGGATTTGTGCTGTCACTTTGTCGGGCACCATCCTCCTGACCATCCGATGCGCGGCTCTGACGTCTGGGAAGAAGATTTTGGTGGTGGCTCCTTTTTCTTCCGTCTTGTATCTGCGGTCCCATTCGTCAAGCGAGTTCTGTCGAATTTGTCGCTTGACGTATGAGACCGGGCACTTGTCGTAGTGCGGCTTTGTTTTAAGCAGCAGCGAGGCCTTTGCCAGCTGATCAGCTCTCTCGTTCCCCTCGATGCCCGCATGCGCCTTCAGCCAGAACAAACTAATCTGCTTGTTTTGGCCGATGCAATCTTTAAGATTGCTGCGCGCGCGGGCGGCGAGGGGATGTCGAGAGCCGTTTTCCACTAGCGTCTCCAGCGACGAACGGGAGTCACTGTAGATGCCAAAGGTTTTGGCGTCCAGCTTTTGGATCTCCTCCGTGGCTCTGCATATGGCCAGCAATTCAGCCTGGTAGACGGTGCAGTAGGACGGCAGCTTTAACTTTATGGACCGGCATTCGGCCTCCCCTCGCCAGATGGACAGCGCGGCCCCCACTTTCCCGTCCATTTTGCTGCCGTCGGTGAAGATTCGGACTGCCTGGGTGTTATGGGCAGTCACTTCTTCGTCGTCCGCCAGGCACACGAATTGCAGGCTCATATGCCGAGCTGGGTGAGGAGTGTCGCTGAACGCGGTCGTTTGCTCTACCTCCCTGTCCGCGAGCTCCGGTTGTGGGATTCCCCGCTTGGCCTCGTAAAGAGCTGCCGCCTCCTGGATTCTAAGATCCAGTGGCAACAGTCCCGAGAGCACCAGAGCTGCGTTCAGGGAGACCGTGCGGTAGGATCGACACAGTTTTTGCGCGAATCCCCGTTGGACCGCGTTCAGCTGCTTCCTTACACACCACTTCTTCGTCGCCGGAGCCCAGGCGCTCGCTGCGTACATTATGATCGGCTCCACTACCGCCGTGTAGATGGTCCGAATGACCTCGGGCTGGAGTCCCCAGCTGACTTTTGCGGCTCTGGACAGCTGGCGGTAGACGTTCAAAGCTTTTTTGCAGACGTAGCTCGCGTGGGTGTTGAACGTCAGCTTGTCGTCTATCCAGAGACCCAAAAGTTTCAGCTCTTTTGACATCGGTATGTCGATGCCGCCCATGGTCAGGAGCAGGGCGTCAAGTTTTAGTTTCCGCGTTATAAGTAGCGCCTTTGTCTTATGCGGTGCGAACTTTAACTTATTTTTGACACCCCACTCCCGAACATAGGCGAGAGCGGCATTTGCCCGGGATTGGACCTCCAACACGGTGTCCCCACTCAGGACCAACACCACATCGTCCGCGAAGGCTTGGACATACACGCCTGAGCTGTCAAGTC
The DNA here is from genome assembly GCA_934045075.1 of Yponomeuta sedellus. Lineage (NCBI taxonomy): Eukaryota > Metazoa > Arthropoda > Insecta > Lepidoptera > Yponomeutidae > Yponomeuta > Yponomeuta sedellus. Next base: position 17,107,861 of record OW203745.1, read on the forward strand.
CCTTCAGCAGGGGGTCTAAGAGGAGGTTCCAGAAAATGGGACCACCAATGGAGCCTTGAACGCATCCCTTGGTGGTCCCTCTGGTCACCTCTTCTCCGGCGTATAGGACCCTCACATGCCTGTCTTGCAGGTAGCTGTCGACGACCCGCCTGATGTTAACGGGGCACCTCTCTTCCGCTAGTCTCAGCCGTATGGCAGGCCACCAGGCGCTATCAAAGGCCCCCTCTATGTCTAAGGAAATAAGCGTGGTGAGCTTGCGTTCAGTCAGGTTTCCTTTAAGGTGTTGTATTAGATCATAGAGGGAGTCCTCGGCGCTCCTTTGTGGCATAAACCCATATTGGCGAGTACTGAATTTGGGGACGAGGTGCCACCGAATGCGAGTTACCAGCATTTTTTCCAGGATCTTTCCCATCACCGGCAGTAGACCTATCGGTCTATAGGATTTTGCATCCGAGTAACTCTCCTTTTCGGGCTTACGCAGTAGGACTACTGTTGCAGCCTTCCACTGGTTTGGAAAGTGACCCAGATGCAAGCACCTATTGGCCAGCGATAGGAAAGCCCCCGGATCGCAGTCTATAGCTCTCTGGCATATGTCGGAGGTCAAGCCGTCGACACCTGGCGCTTTTTTAGGATTGAACGACGTGACAGCGGCCCTGAGCTCTTCCATGGTGAACGGCGGGTCGCAGCTTTCGCTGCGATCGTCGACGTTCACCCGGTCCGCTTGCGCTCTGATGCTCCGGTGTACCGCATTGTCATCGTCGCTCAAATCCGGCGGGTAAAATGTAGTCGCTATCGCCTCCGCTGAATCTCTCGGCGACAGCGTCCTGCCATTAATCACGAGTGGCTGGTCTTCGTGCCTCTTTATTGTTCTGCCTATCACTCGGTAAATCCCCTCCCACATTCCTTCCTTTGTCTGCTTCCCACAGAACTCC
>OW203746.1:600000-785156 GCA_934045075.1 Yponomeuta sedellus
GGCTACTTGAAAGGGACAAGAATCTAATCTATAAATTAATTGTTTCAGTACTATAATAGCACTAAAGCTATTTTCGGAAGATTAATTTATAAATCATACTTTATTGAACCAGTAAAATTAAGAGCTCAGCTTCACTTTCAGCCAATAACCTACTACTGTACCAAGATTAATTTATTATTATACTTCGTTGAACATGAAAAATTAAGACCTCAGCTTGGCTCAAAAAACTAGAGCAAAAATGAATATTCTGTCTTCGCATTTCGCGGCACAGAATTACAACAAATATTCTAAATGATTCGCCTCAAAAAGCCATTAATTAGGTCGGCTGTAGAGAAAAAATATTTATTTAACACTAATTGCTCGGAAGAAATAAACGGGAACGGAAAATTCTGAAGGTAAAGGAGGCAATTATAATGGCCAAAGTATTTGATATCAACGTGCGAAGAGCTTCAGCTCGGCATAAATACAACACAAGGACCACGAGGAAGGGGTCCTACATTAATCACTTCAGTAATTTTTGACCCCCCCCCCCCTCCACTCCTTCCCCTCCCCTCTCCACTAGTGATACATGTTTGGAATAAAACGAGTAGTCGAGGCGGCAACACTGACTGGGTAATCTGTGGCAGATGACATTAAATTTTTGGTTAGATTTTTGTCTGTGGTGAATTGCCTATGGTGACACTGATGATGGCTGACCGTTATGCTCGTGAACGAGTGCTGTTCGTGTGTCTTGCCGCAGCACTTAGGTTTACCCTACTATTGTGAGACATTTGACTAATATTTTTGGCATTTAGGGTTGTGAATGGAAATCATGAAATCGTGAAATAGGTGGCAACTGATGTATTTGGTTTAAGATGACTTGAGAAATGATGGTCAGAGTGGAGTTTTTTTTTCGCTGCTTTCTTCTCCACAACAATACGGCCCGAACAGCGGCTTACATTTTAAATTGACTTTCAGCAAACAGAATGTAAATTCTTTGCATTGAAATAAATTGATTTGATGGATCTGTCAATTACGAGGTAACTTTTTGGTGTGCTTTTTACCTTCGCGTGAAGTGAAATACTAAGCAAAACGGGAGGATTCCCATTGGTTTGATGTGAAAAGGTGTCGGTGCGCGGATTCGCACTACGAACAATAGATTCGGTTGAAAAACTTAATCTTCCGCGCGGTCGTGGTGTGAAGGAAACTGCACTGGTGCGTAGCTTTCTTGGGAAGAGCGCTCCTGGGGTAGTCCAGGGCAGACTAGGGCCCTTTGTTCCAAGTGCAAGACTGCCGGGAGGCGCCGGCCGCCGCCCCGTTACTCGCGCAGGATGTGGAAGACAATTAATGGATTTTAAACCGTGAGTGTTTTGCTTACTTTAAGTTTAAGGAGCAGAGCGGACCTCTGTCACCTACAATACATGGTGAGGTTTTAGACTACGCTCCATCCCTACTTATATTCACGTGTATTTTTTGGAACAAAATATGGTATGGTATCAACCCTTTACGTTCGCACTGATGGGGCAAAATGCCACTAGCGGTAGTCGCGGGACGGTCACCAATCCTGCACCTGACCGCGCCTGTTGTTGCTTAACTCAAGTGATTGATCGCAATCACTCGGTTCGACTAGACCACGGGCGCTTCTTCGAATAGAAAATAAAATAAATTGATGAATAAAGTATTATTATAACGATTACAGGTTAAATGACCGGGATGGCCCTGGTCACTGATCATGATTCCCGGGATGGAGTAATTATTTAGCCCCGGGTTAAAATGCCCGGGATACCTGAGATGTTTCGATTTCTTCTTTCACATCCAACAATCTCGGGTAAAGGTGTAAGGGGGCTTTTTTATTGCGTCGAGAAGATCTCCTTAACGCCCATCGCCTTTTGAGCGCTTAAATTCCTTGAAGAAGCGACATTTTACAGACCGAAAATTAGGTCCTTCGACAATAGATACTAATAGATAAATGTTAACTTCCTAATTCGTTACGTTTTCTTTTTGAACTCCTCATAAAAGAGGTTTTTCGTATTTTTATCGCGTTTATTCTTCAACCTGTCTATGTGCATCTATCCTGTGGGAACTTAGATTATCAAGTCCAATTATGTATGTGCAAAGGCCAGTATTGTGAAAAAGTCCGGCGCTTTGATTTTATAACGTTTAACGTATAAATCTGTGTGAAAAACGAAATACTTATCTATATAAATGTAGTGCAATTATGTATCCCAATATCACTGTCACGTCTCAAATCCACTAAAATGCGGTACCCACTATTTGTGATCCATATACTACGCCACTTATATGTGCTACAGAGCGAAGTCAAAATTCCGCTTTCGCACACAGATGTATACGTTAAAAATTACATAATCAAAGCGTTGATTGAGGTCTACGCAACAGATACAGTAGAACACAACCAAAGAGTCCACTTCAAGCAACACCGTCTCTCAAGGCTTAACTTAAGTCAACTAATAATGTAACAATGAAAAACTGCAGAGTAGGGACCGGAAAGGGTTCTTACCCGTCCTTATTTTAAGGCAGTACTGGCCGTATACCCGGCTATCTTATACAGCAAACTAGGGGTCACGCCGAGAGCCATTTCACGTTGAAATAATAAGGGTCAGACTGGAGGCGGCGCCCGTACGGCTCGTCCAGTAATGCAATCAACAAGTTATACGATTGTCGGGCTCTGGGAGAATATGCGTGGGCAGTTGGGCACGGGGTTGCCAGATACAATATAAAAGCCGTACGATTTGACTGCATGTTTTTGTAAGTAGCATTTGTGTCCCATGCAGGGGAAATGCCTCGTGTGCTCAAGATCAATGTGCTCAATAATTCGCCGGTAGTGGCCCATCTGAAATTTAGACCAGCTTGGCAACTGGTTTACCACGAGGCAATTGACTACACTCGTCTCCATTCCACCCTACTGGTGGTCACCTGCTGCCGAACCAGTAGAAAAATCGTTCCGCCATTTTCGCGTGGGTCGGCCACGTTTATGATATCCACGTAGACCGTATGGGCTCACCTGTTTGGGCTCATACGGTCTACGTGGCCCATCCAATTCCACTTCGGCTCAGTGTTGGCAGCTCCAATATTGTCCATTTTGTACACTTATGGAATTAAGGATACAAAAAATATTTTAAGTACAGTGCAGGTCGGCAAAATTGGTAGGGCAATAAACTTAAGGTTGCTTACTCGAAATCCATCGAACAGCCCTCCGGCATACTAAATTGTGGCACTTGAACTTGTCTTTGATGGTCTTTAAAAAATCGGAGTATTTAGAAAAGAAACCTGGTAACTCATGGCACGGATAGCCAATTCTGTTTCAATCATGCTCTAACGTACATTTAAACATACTTTACTTACGTCAGTCAAATTTTATCAACCAGTTATCATTGATCGTTAATAGAAATAAAGGCAAAAATCAACCGTTGAGAACATTTTTAGGCATATCTTAAATACAGGAAAGTAACATAAGAAATTAACCGTAGCTCGTCGCATTTGCTGGATCGTCGATTTCAAAGCTCTAACTTCGGTTAATTTGACTTTCAGTACCTGCAACAATAGATGAACCCCATTAAAACTAATAACATAAAAATTAAGAAGGGTAAAACACGTAGAAATATACACATGACCTCTGTTTGGGTGTATTTCTGTTTGTGATGTCCATATCTGGTTACTGTTACTTGTAACACGGGGTATCTAGTGGGAATCAAACCCACGACCTCCGGCTTGGTAATCAAGCATGCTACCGCTAGACCAACGAGGCAGTAATAATTATATTTGTAGAATATTGCGCGTTGCAAATTTAAATTCGTTTTCTGAAATAAGCTTAAAAATTTATTACATAAAGTATTATGTAAGTCAGGAGTCAGTTTATGTCATAAACTGACTCCTGCTTCTCGGAGGTGTAGAGACAAGGGTCAACGATCGTTGCAAGGGTCGCTTGCAACGATCCTTACGAACATCTTTCGCTTCATCAACATTCATTGGTCTTAACAAACAATGCAGGTGTTGGATAAATACTTTTCTGCGGGCTCTTTTGAACCTCAAAATCTGCTAAGCCGATGATTTTTCAGTCGTAAACAAAATATGTCCATAATTATGAAAAGAATTCGTGGTTCCACGAAATTTCAATGCTGTTTGCAGCTGTATCTGAGCAGGGGTAATAGAGCCGCTGTTCATTTAAGAGACTGCATAATTGATACCTCAGATGCACTCTCCGTGTTGCGAACTAGTTCAGACAGACATACAGACAGACACTAGGATAACGGCTCGAAATAGAAAATCGGGGAAACGAGGATTCAATTAACTAGCGAAATTTGTTATCTGTATATCGAATATTATCTGCTATTGGTTGTCTCATGGAACGGAGAAGTATCATCCAATGTACAGTCTGTTAGCTTTCAGAATATACCTCGGGCTCTAGAATATACCTCGCGCTCTAGAATATACCTAGAGTAGGCTTCGGTTTCCGCCGAAAGCACACGTGCGTAATACTACTTCCTGCTGTGAACAAAACTTTTCTTAACTATTTTGAAAAGCTACGTAATTATTAGTTCATATTAGTTCCGATATTTATACTACACGAATATATCCGATTTTATCCGATAGAAGCCGAGGTATATTCTTCAAGCTCAGACTGTATCAACCTAATAATAAATTGCTATGCAACTCAAATGGTTCAAATTTCTTAGATCGAATATGCGCATAATAAGAACTTGCTGGCGCTGCGGTTTGGCACACTGTCTCTAGTATCGAAGGTCTCAGGTTCGATCCCCGGCTGGGTCAAAGTAGGAAACGAACTTTTCTAGTTAGTCTCAGGTCTTGGATGTTATCTACGTATTTATTGTATTAAACCTATCGTCGAGGTAGCACGTATAACACTTGTCATTTAGTTGTACTTAGTATAGGGCTAGCGAGATCTGTGTAATATGGCATTGATTATTTATTTTAAAACTTTCATTAATAGGCGCGACTATAAAATACAAACTACTTTTCTTAAGAATTACTCTGCGTTCAGGGGTTTAAATGCGGATCAAATTCAATAATAAAGTCATAAAATAAATCCGACTGGCTCGAAGACCCAAAGTGGATTTTGGCCTCCGCAGCCGTAAGATCTCATCTCTCTCTACATCGAAGACTGGAGACGGACGAGAAAGGGCATAAACTAAGTTTTTGCTCTTTATGGATCGCTAAAAGCGTAGTCCAAAGGCAGATTGCTGATTATGATCGCAGGATGCAGGATGACGACAGACAAAATAAGCTTGCCTATGGTATGATCCCAATCCCATGATATGGTTAATTGTATTGCACTCTCATCTGAACACCCATCTCTCAGGAAATCGTTCAGGTAAGGATGAATCGTATATTCAGGGCTATGGACGAATTTTACCCCTTTTAGACCACATAAAAATTTATTATCTAAAAGAATAAACCTCAATACTCAATAAGTTATTGCATTCCACAAGTATATACACATTACTATACAGATGACATTACTATAAATATGAATTATTGTGGACCCTGTAGGGCACGCAACCTTATAAATTATAGGAGGCCTTTATAAATTAAGCCTATGACATTTTAATAAATACTATGTTAATATCGCACATGCTTCTTAATAATTCTATTACGATTTGATATCGTCGTCGTCGTCGTCAGGCTATACTAGTCCACTGCTGGATATACCCCTCCCCTAATGAGCGCCATAGCGCAAGGTTGTGCCATCATTGGGGGGTAATGCCCATAATCCCCACGCTGGGCAAGCGGGTTGGGGATCGCAGTTCGGTGGAATTATACTGCAGGGGGCGCTGCTGCCCACCCCCCGGTTTGTGTCCCTTAGTCGCCTTTTACGACACCCACGGGAAGAATTGGGTTGGTGCTATCCTCTAGGCCGACACCACACAGCGATTTGATGACAATAGAATTATTAAATCATTCTATTTTCATTATTAATAAATTTCTATTATAATTAAGATTCATCTGTATTATAACTTCCGCATAACACAATCACTTGTCCTGAGACCTAACCAGGCGCCTAATCGTGTCGAAATCCAGATTTCGGCAACAGCAATTGGTAATTAGAATTTGAGCAGCCGTTGGGAAACTTTACGAGTTGGTGCGCATAATCTAGAGTCGGGGACCAAAGGAATACCGGTAAAATAAAATACTCTCTGACGTATATAAGATAAAAAATAAACACATCTTTTCCACTCATCCACAGCCAGTCGGCTTCGAGGAGAACCCACTTGAAATTTCCAGTTGGAGCGTGATACTTCCAAAGTTCGCAACAAGACTTCTTCCAGTTTAAAAAGGAGTTGGCGGCAAGTTGGGAAAAAGTCTCGAGTTTTAGTTGAACCGGATCGAACACGTATCGCGAAACCCACGTTAGGAAAGATACATTTAAATTTGGCAGTTTCCGACAAATATCCTTTAGTTCAATGGAATTCATTTCGTTCATTTATTTATTAATTTGCTGACTAAGCCCCTGTTTCACAATGTTCAAATAAAGTTCCGGATAAGCTATCCGTAACCAGGGCTGCCGTTTGTTCTAAATTTAAATATTTTTTCCTATATTGCGTGTGTTCGTCAATGGCTTCAAATTTAGAACAAACGGCAGCCCTGGTTGTGGATAGCTTATCCGGAACTTTATCTGCAGATTGTGAAACAGACCCTTAGTGTAAATAGGTGGTAGCCAACTTGTAGGCACTGACTGAAAATTTGCGCAGAAGGCTTGTCCATCAGCATGTTGCTGAGTCAGTTGCCATTTATAGCAGCAGGGACGCGCCGTGACCTTCCGTGTTCTTTCTTTTCATAAATGTTATGTAGTAACATGTTTTAAATTTGTTTTGTTATTATGGCGTGTGTACTGTGTCTATGGTAAATGTTTTTTTCATTTCTTATACTCGGAAAGTTGTGTTGTTTTGATCTGACTATTAGGCATGTATTATTTTGTTATAAATTAATTAATTATTCTACTTCAAATAGTATATATATTTTTTTTATTTATATTACTCTACGTATTAAATTTCTTTAATTTCTCGGTTTGGCACTACACTCCACATTTTCCTGTCACCCATTGGTCGGCTGGAATAAATATTCATCAGTATTAAGCCCGCCTATTGTACAATGTCTTACTTGGTGCAATAAAGAATTTTAATAATAATAATTCCCAAGACAGGGTCTTGACAGACAGACGGACGGACAAACAACAGCGTGATCCTTCCGTTTATGCTTTTGAGGCACAGAACCCGAATAACATACTCAACTTCGTCAATTTAGTAAGAGTCGTGTGTAAAATTTCAAGGATCTACTCTAGAGGAGCGAGGTGCGTAGCTCGTTTAAAGCCAACTTTATCGGGGTCTTTACGCAAAGAGGCGTAATCTACGCTAAGTAACGACATGGCAATTCTATTTTGTCCTTTACGACCTCGGCATAAAGGCCAACTCGGAAGGCCTGACCTGCAAAGCGATGGACCTGTTAGACGATCACGGTGTGGTGGCAACGGCACACTAATATTATAAATGCGAAAGTTTGTGAATGTGTATATTTACTCCTTCACGTCTAAGCGGCTGGGGCGATGTTAATAAAATTTGGTATGGAGTTAGCTGACACCCTAGATTAACACAGAGGCTACGTTTTACGGCGGGAATATATCTTATGCCCATGGGAAAATCGATAAACAACGCGGGGCACACTCTTGCTCACCACGCATTCCCACGGCGGATTGGCTATTTCAAGCGCTAAGAGTCTTCAGATATTAAAAACCTATTTAAAGGCTAAAAATCCCGGGACTCGAACCGGTCTGGCTAACCGTGCCAACGCTCTCCCAACTGAGCTAATGGGCAAGCACCGGCATCAGCGAAATTTCGAACCTCTTTACAATATTCTCTGTATTATTTTCAGACAGCGACATCTGGCTGAAGTAATTTAGAGTAAGAGCGTTTTTCAGTTGCAGGACAGGTTCAGATTGTTGACCTTGCTGCCTCATCTCAAATTACCATCCTTTAGGTTATAGAAAACAGACCTTTATGTCAATTAAGCTAAGAAACTTTAAATCTGCTTCGATTTGGCAAAACCTACATTTTTCATTTTGATAAACTATAGTAGCTAGTAGCTTCATATGGTCTCGCCATATTCCAGGTGACAATGGCAAGACCACACATTTTATTAAATTCTAGGCAGGAGACCCAAGGTACAAATTTCTTAATGTAGGTAGAAAATAATAGGAAAAAGGTATAAAAAATTATGTAGACAGTTTTAAAATCTCAGCCGTGGTCCTGATATGATCGCGCACACCAAAATATGACCGGTACTATCGTTGTGAGTTGGTCTGACGTGAGATTAAATCCCCGGAGCTTAGGAAAAACGTAATCTCAATCAAACATTCATATCAGCTCAGTGGCAAATAAAAACGCCTATAACCCTGAGCCACTGAAGGGTCCGTAACAGACCCGGCCAGCCAAAGGGCCTCGCAGAGGTCAGCCCTTCCAGACCTAATGATAATAACATGGATCTTCTTTGTATGTGTAGGATTACCAGGGCCTAGAACTTGTATGAAACTGGGATTGTAGTGCCTTTGTTTTCTTATCATAACAAAGAAGACAGAAAAAATAAACCTATAAAAATATTTTTCGGGGTTTTGTCAAAATGTATGTGGGCAGAACCCAATCCGGTGTTGACCGGATTAATCCGGATTTAGTAGTTTATTGTGACAATTCAACGCACGTTGCGTAGACTAGTCTTAGACCTACTTGTTAATAAACATAACATAACCAGGGACTTTTTAAAAACCTATTTAGAGGCTAAAAATTCCACCCATGCCGGGATTCGAACCCGCGACCTCTGGCTATCCGTGCCAGCGCTCTATCCAACTGAGCTAATGGGCGACTCACCGGCATCAGTGAAATTTCGAACCTCTTTACACTATTCTCTGTATTACGTACAGGCAGTGACATCTGGCAGAAGTAGATTGCATCACTTACAGCCCCGACGACTAGCTTCCGACTTTAACATCGGAATGATATCGCTGTACGCACATGATTATACTATTGTTACGGGCTAGGGTTCTGGATTTGAATGTAAAACGCCAATGACAACTTCTTAGGATTTATTCACGCAGGGTCTGGTCTGCAGGTCTTCACGACACGAAGTCCACACGTAGATTCCAATCGCAGGTCTAATCGAAGTCCAATAGTATCGCTGAGGTCGTAGGTTATCGCTCGTATCGCAGGTATGTTCGCTCGAAGTTCACTCTTCGCTATTCCAAACGGAACCGACAGCGCGCCGCGGCGGCCGCTATTTATATCCGCCGGCCAGGGTTCTAGAACATTCCCGTAACTACGTACCTACACTCGGTACACGCGGCAAGGTCGCTCGAACAGTTACTCATTTAAAGAGTTTTGCACCTTACGCTAGTGGACATACGAGTCATTATTGCTTGCAGCGTTTATTGTTTACTAAAACGCAGCATGCGGCGACTATTCTAGATGGTTCAGGATAGGACCGCGACACTATTTTTATTTTTAATGCACTAACCCGTGCTAAGGACAATTTTAAAAACCTATTTAGAGGCTAAAAAATAGCCAGAGGTCGCGTGTTCGAATCCCGGCATGGGTTGAATTTTTAGCCTCTAAATATGTTTTTAAAATTGTCCTAAGCACGGGTTAGTGCATTAAAAATAAAAATAGTATAATAACCAGGGACTGCTACTTGCCACGATCCTGACAGATCGCCTTCGCTTCATCAACGTTCATAAATCGTTGCACGCACGCACGCCGGTTCCGGGTACTTTTTATCTTCCCCTTTGCTATTATTGCACATCGAGTTTTTCGACTTTCCAGTAAATTAATAGGTATGACGAAAGATTTTTAAATCCTCGTCCATACAGGGGGGACACATTATTTTTTTACAAGAAAACCTATATTTCAGTAATAAAAAATTTCAGAAATAATAATAAAATTCAGGTAGTTTTGAAAAAGTTTTTAAATTAAAAAAGTTATCATCAAAAAGAAATAAAGTAGCATTTAGTGAATGGGCTACTGCCGGCATCCGAAAAAGCAGGGACACACTATATGCGCTATATGAGAAAAAAACATACACATATGACCCCAGTTTTATACAGTATGTTAAACTATATTCAAAATTATTTAAGGCCGTCTGCCACAAAGCAAAATGTGAGCATACAAAATCCTTCAATCGTCTAATAAATCCAGAACAATTTGGGCTATTATAAATAGGGAAACAGGTAAATCCAAATCAGGAGATCGCGAACTCTAACTTAAAATAGATGATAAATTAATAACCTCCAATGAAGACATTGCTACGGCTTTTGAACAGTTCTTTACAAATGTTCCAATTGTAACGACAGCTCCTTTAGACTCTTCTCCAGCTCTTGCTGAAAGTATTTTGAAAGACAATGTCCCCCCATGCCATCACGATTTTTCGTTCGACTATATTGAAGCCCATACCGTGATTAAATCGTTTAAAAAGCTAAAGCTTAAAAAAACTGAGGACTTATGGGGTATGTCAGTAACAGTAGTTAGCTCAGTAATCGACACCCCAGCACCCCATTTAGCCAGAATCTTTAACAAATGTTTAGATGAGGGTATATTCCCTGATCTAATGAAATATAGTAGGCTCGTTCCTTTATTTAAAAGTGGTGATAAGCAAGATCCCACAAATTTCAGACCAGTCTCAGTTCTACCCGTTTTGAGTAAAATATTCGAGAAGATATTTCTAGGTCAGCTGCTTACACATTACAATGACTATCAACTTCTCCATGGTCAGCAATTCGGCTTTACGCAAGGGCGCTCTACAACGGACGTCATGTTAGTCAATCATATATTTAGTGCACGGGAAGAGCGCAAGGATGCTATAGGCGTATTCTGTGACTTGTCGAAAGCATTTGATTGCGTTTACCATAAAAAACTTCTTTTAAAATTAAAGCACTATGGTATAAACGGGAATAGCCTAAAACTTATAACATCATATTTAGAAGGGAGAGTTCAAAGAGCTGATATAAATAGAACTAAATCTTCAGGGTCAGAGGTCAGGATAGGAGTGCCACAGGGATCGATTTTGGGGCCGTTCCTCTTCCTCGTATATGTAAATGATTTGCCGTTCATGGTTCAAAATATGTCAGAGATAGTATTATTTGCAGATGACACGTCACTTATTTTTAAAATTAAGAGACAAGAAAATGAGCTTGACAATACAAATAATGCTCTCTCTCGGGTACTAAATTGGTTTACTTCTAATAACTTATTGTAAAATTCAAAAAAGACGAAATGTATAAAGTTCACTCTTCCAAATGTCAAAACGGTAGACAGCAATGTTTTACTGGGGAATGACAAATTAGACCTTGTGAATGAAACTGTATTTCTAGGTATCACAATTGATGCAAAGCTTCAATGGGGTCCTCATATAGAAAAATTAGCAAATAAGCTTAGTTCAGCAGCATATGCAGTCAAAAGAATTAGGGAACTAACTGACGTCGCAACTGCTAGGCTTGTTTATTTTAGTTACTTCCATAGTCTTATGTCCTGTGGCATACTACTGTGGGGACGGGCAGCAGACATTGAGACCATCTTCGTCTTGCAGAAGAGAGCGATCAGATTCATTTATAGGCTGGGTAGTAGAGATTCGTTAAGAGATTTCTTTAAAGAAACTAACATCCTGACAGTTGCCAGTCAGTATATATATGAAAACATTATGTACGTTAGGAAAAATATCAGTAACTTTAAAACTTTAGGTAGCCAACACAATGTAAATACTAGAAATAATCATAAACTTTTGTTCCCACTATTTAGGCTGGCAAAGGTTAATACATCCTTCATGGGGCATTGTATACGCTTATATAATAGCGAAAGCGAAATAGTGGAAGCGCTCGTGGCCTAGGCGAACCGAGTGAGGAAGCGCTCGTGGCCTAGGCGAACCGAGTGATTGGAATCAATCACTTGGTTAAGCAACAACAGGCGCGGTCAGGTACGGGATGGGTGAGCGTCCCGTGACCACCGCTAGTGGCATTTTTTCGAGCGCTTCCGTGCTTCGCAAGGCACGTTAAGCCGTTGGTGCCGGCTGTCATATAATGGCAGTCGTTAAGCCATGTCAGAGGCCTTATGGGCGGCTTGATAACTTCTGACAGTAAGGCCCGCCACTGTCTTACAAACCTCCACCAACCCGGTCTTGGCCCCGGTGGTGGAGTATGGCCTAACCTTCCTGCGATGCAGGAAGAGACCCGTGCCTCAGCAGTGGGGACATACAAGGGTTGATAACGAAACTAAAGTTTAACGAAGCTATTTGTCTAAAAAAAATAAACTGTGGGAAACCAGCTCGCAGTGTCATGGCGTCGAATTTGACGTCACGCCCAGGTAAACAAACATCGTAAACACTAGTAGTCACGATAAAGCACGGGTGACGTTTACCAATGTTAACCTAAGCGTGACGTCACGAGGTGTGATGAGGGTTTCAGTCAAAATGGCTGAAAGCAGTATTATAACAGTTTATTTTATTGAAAATATTGGTAATCACTTTTTTTATAAAACTAAATCAGTGTTTTAAATAATTTTAACGTGTACTTTCTCCTAATATCGTTAAATATTTGATTAATAAATACTGTCGTCGCGCCTGTTGTCAAATTCTGATATTTTATCGCTACAAAATGTGTGATTCGTGTCATCGTACTACCGGGACAGATGGTAACCCTACTCGTGTGTAAAAAGGGACACTTGTTCCGGAGCGTAACTCTTCAATGACCTACTGTTTACGAGTATAAATGTATTTGAAATATAGGGGCTGGTTCAGTAATGAGAAGCTTTTCGTTAGTAATTTTAATGTGACATATTTCATGAAATTGTGGCGAGGACATGTCAACTCTGCGCACTCACTTCTAACTCCAACATTTGTGCATCGCGCAATCAAAGTGTTTCACATAAAAACATAACATAACCTCACGCCTGTATCCCAGAGGGGTAGGCAGAGACCAGGGACTGCCACTTGCCACAATCCTGACAGATCAACTTCGAATCCCGGTATGGGTGAAATTTTTAGCCTCTAAATATGTTTTTAAATTTGTCCTTAGCACGGGTTAGTGCATTAAAAATAAAAATAGTATAATCATGTGAGTACAGTGATATCATTCCGATGTAAAACCTAACTGCAAAGTAGGTAGTCGGGGCTGTAAGTGATGCAATTTGCTTAAGCCAGATGTCGCTGCCTGTACGTAATACAGAGAATAGTGTAAAGAGGTTCGAAATTTCACTGATGCCGGTGAGTCGCCCATTGGCTCAATTGGTAGAGCGCTAGCACGGATAGCCAGAGGTTGCGGGTTCGAATCCCGGCATGGGTGAAATTTTTAGCCTCTAAATAGGTTTTTAAATTTGTCCTTAGCACGGGTTAGTGCATTAAAAATAAAAACAGTAAGATCAACTTCGCTTCATCAACGTTTATAAATCGTTACATGCATAGCATACTATAAATATAACGTCCGACTAACAACAGTCGGACCGGCCGTCCCCAGGCATACGATCTGCCTGGCGGGAAATGCCCCTTTATAGTGAAACTTCTTTTGACTTAATAATTACGAACTATTCTCTCTTTGGCAGGTCAAAGATACACATGAGAAACATAAAAATCGGTGAATCGGTGGTTTCAGCCTTTGTTATTGAACCAACACGAGAGATTTTTAGATATTATATTATGTATTTATTAGGGGAGGTATTAGCAAAGGGGAAGATAAAAAGTACCCGGAACCAGCGTGCGTGCATGCAACGACTTATGAACGTTGATGAAGCGAAGGTGATCTGCCAGGATCGTGGCATGTGGCAGTCCCTGGTCTCGGCCTTCCCCTCTGGGATACAGGCGTGAGGTTATATATGTATGTATTAGTCTTTTTGAACTAAAAATTCGTAGGTACTACACATTATTGAATTATTACCGGATAACCCTGATCGGAGTCTTCGGGCAAAAAGCCTGGTAAGTTTATCCGGTTATAATTCAATAATATTTATTACTCGTCCGAAGATAGCCGAGCAGTTCTGTATTTAGGTCAATAGGCTATTTGACAGTCTGATTTTTTTATTATAAATATGAGTATTAATACCGATTTAAGGCACCTGGCAAAAAAAAAAAATTGGATCTTTTGCAAAAAAAACAGGATATAAAAACATGATAATTTTGTATATGTAGTAATTTTACCGAAAACGGCCAGAATTTGTCGAATCTATAATGAGGTCACAGGTCAGTAAAAAAAGCGGTCCGAGAAACAGAGACTTGATTTGACATTTGTTTCTTCACTGACCAGTGATGTTACTAATTCCTGAGCGACTCCATATTGCTAAAGGGCGTCTTTCCTTTTGTTTTTAATTCACGAAAATACTTAAAAAGTATTACTTGCTGAGCACTTATTAAACACCAACGAAAAATTTGAGTTGGCTTTCAGAAACCTGTCAAATAGCCTCTTAATAATTTATTTCATCTTTGGAAATCAGAAGTTCAGAGCAGCGATTCTCTTCGAAACCTTCCATTCCGGTCGTCGAACGGCTGTTTCTTCCCAATCCAATGGGTCTATGTCGCACTTTTTCATGTGACGCTTATAATATAAAAACATAACATAACATTTATATACTGACACATACATTGCTTCTGGCCCCATACTAGGATACCCTGTGTCGTGGAAACCAGACACAGCGACGTCACAAACATGTAAACATCCAAGACGTGGGGTTTTCTTTGTCCCCAGCCGGGGTTCGAACCCGAGACCTCTCGCATGGTAGGCTGATGCGCTACCGCTGCGCCACAGAGGTCGTCATTTCACGCCAAGTTAAGCAGGTCTTCAACGCTGGCCACATAGCCATAACTTCTTACTACTAACCTAACCCCATAGGTTGTCTTCTTATTTAGGCTATATTATTTATTTATTTACATGAATATTGTAACGTAACAGTAAAATTATACCAAAACGTTACATTATTGTATCTTTTAAGATAAGATAAAGATAAATAGTACATTACACAACTAGGGTGGTAATACAAAGAAAGGCCGAGATCGCAGAAGTTTGCGGCCCGAGCTGCAAGCGAGGGACGTAAATATGCGATCGAGAGCTTTCTTTATTACCTCCCGTGTTGTGTACATCTTTTTATGTCTACACTTGGCCAGAAAGCGGCTTTTTCAGTTCGCGCAGCGTGCGGAAAAAGCCACTTTATTGCCAGGTGTGGCATAAAGATTTTTATTTGTCAGACATGCGTATTAAAAGATGGTACATTTTATGTTGTGTCCTACATGCTTTGCCATTTTACGAGCAATAACTGTCAGAGCACTACCTTTCATACATTTTCTAGGGGCGGACTAACAGGGGATGGCGGACATTATGTAGTCTACTGCTGGACACAGGTTGTCTATTAGCACATGAGCCGCATATTTGACAGCAGTCAATTTTCCAGTACACGCGTCTAGTTTCCCAGGGCATAAATTGTAAAGCGGGGCTGAATAGAGCTCCGATTGGTTCGACCCAGTTAGAAGACTCGATTAGGTTGATTTCAGACGTGGGTTAACGCACGCTGTGTGCGTAGCCTGTAAACTACCTCCCACTGCGAGGTACCGTGTGTGGGTAACCCGTGTAACCTGAACAGTATCTCGACGTAACGCAATCAAAGCAAATGTGTTGAACAGTAGGTGGACGGCTGTTTTTTTTGCTGCGTTAGCTACTTTATTTATATGTATCTGCCCCACCAACCCGGACTTGGCCCCCTTGGTGGAGTGTGACCTAACCTTCCTGCGATGCAGGAAGAGACCCAGCAGTGGGGACATACAAGGGTTGATATCGATCTGCTAGTGGAGCAAGTGGAGCACAACGTCACGATAAACGTTTTATCCCACTATCGGGTAGCGCCATCTTGCTTTATTTCACCGCGTAACGGCGCGCCGGCTTCTGAATATGTCATGTAATATAATACATCAATATAATATTACATTTTGATATACAATAAGTTATCGCTCGTCATAAATATATTTTTTTATATTCGAATTACATATTCCTCATTTTTATTTTTTTAATATTATTTATCCAATTTCTTTAATTGGTATTCCTGTTAGAACCTTTTTTTACCTTTAAGGCTTTATGTTAATTTATTTTGTACGAGAACGGCTCATTTATTTGCTTCTTAATTCATACATGTTACAAACTAAGCCTAAAAATAACTGGAATTTCAAAAAGATCCTTGATATTAGATTTCGTGGGCTACTAAGTTCAACCCGTAACGTCAGTAGGTGCAACCATGGTCCCCGGTATATTATTTTTATTTACATATTTAGTTCTAAAAACCTATTTAGAGGCTAAAAATCTCACCCATGCCGGGATTCGAACCCGCAACCTCTGGCTATCCGTACCAGCGCTCTACCAATTGAGCCAATGGGCGACTCACGGCATCAGTGAAATTTCGAACCTCTTTACAATATTCTCTGTATTACGTATATTTAGTTCTACAAGTTTACATCTATCATTACAGGCTTATGCCTAATGCTATAGATAAAACAACAAAATATAATAATTATTATCCAATTTTTCCGGCGTTTTGGCTCTCTATCGGAGGTCTAGATGACGATACCTAACTGTATGAAGTCAGGCTACTGTCCCACGTAGCTGAGGCGAGTTCCCGGGTACCTACAACGCCCGTAGCCACACATCGGGAAACCTGCCAGCAAATATTAAATTATTCGAGTTGGCCTGATGCGAGTTCGACTCTACCCACTCCAGGTGAAGAGTATTTGCCAGGAAGGAAGCTCGGAGAGATTTATGTCCTTAGGACACCGCTGAGTTAAGTGCCATGTATTAATGTATTGCTATGTAATGTCTGCCTATTTCCTTTTTTTGTTACGTCTATTATATTGTACCTTTGTGTTTATGTGTGTGTGTGTATGTGTGTGAGAGGGTGTGTGTGTGTGTGTGAGAGGGTGTGTGTGTTTGTCCACGTCCAGAGGCCGTTGTATGAATACTCTCATTACGTAAATGAAAAGTCAAAAATTGTCTATAACGCTACGAGGGCAGCATTATAACAAAATTACAATATACAAAATTATCACAGATAATAACTATAAATGCTACAACAGATTTGATAATGTATATTGTATCAGTAAGTTAAATAAGGACAAAAATAAAAGAATATCTATACCAGTGCGAGGGATCGACGGAGTGCCAGACGGACGGACGGACTTAGCAAAACTATAATAAGGGTTCCTTGTTGACTACGTAACTCTAAAAGTGGAATCCCTAACAAAATGGATAAAATTCCACCACATCAAGCAAAATAGCACAACGTGGCGCTCTTTAGATGAGGGCTATGCCCAGCAGTGGACTAGTATAGCCTGACGACGACGACGAAGCAAAAAAAATGAAAAATTGAAAACTCGAGCCACCTGGAAAGCATTTAAAGCCTTAATTTAGTTCAACACGACGCTAAAAAAGAAAGTTGAAGTTTTTTTTTCATTATAAAGCTAACTAAAACTGAAGCGTGTGACTTAAACGACTGGATCGTGAACCCAATTCGGGCGAAGTATGAGTTTCAAGCCTAAATGGTCGTGACGACAATATGAAATGAAATGAAAAGGTTTTATTCAAAGTAGCATAGAAACTGCGGATTAATGAACGTTACAAGTCAAACTAGGTGGCCACTTCAAAATCTAGATCATTGTAGAGAAAAAATGGACAAAAAAACTCCATCAAAACTTCACAAAATAATTTAAGGCTATAGAAAAGCGAAAAGCTGAAAGCGCGCGCCTCAGCGCAAGATCTATAGCAGGGTTGATTGGATAAGTTGCTCTGCTGTGAGCCAGTATAACTGCCGGTAATCCTAGAACATTTTCAGAGAGAATGTTTAGACCTTTGTGCCAAACGAACGTTCTGGGATGATATTTTTTACCGATGTACAAGTCAGCCTCATGTACATTTACTCGTAGGTAAGGCGGGCACGCAATTCGCCTATAACTACCGCGTTTCGTAAAATTCAAAGTTTATTCCACAGTTTCGCGTACACTAACTATCTGTTAATTTACTGTTACCAGCTTTCAAATGTTCTTTTTTTGTATACACTTTGGCCAACTGACGGCTCGTTAGTGAACCAGAAACCGGAGCTATATTTAGTTCATGTCAAAAATCTTTTATTCAAAGTAGCACAGGAACTGCGACGTAATGAACGTTATAAGTTAAACTAGGTGTCCTTTCAAAATCTTGATCATTACGGTGTACAATGGTACAATTAGTCTCTATTAGTAGAATTAGAATTGCTGTGTGGTGTCGGCCTAGAGAAAAGCATCAAACCAAATTCTTCCCGCGGGTGTCGTAAGGCCTCTTACGACACCCTAAGCCGTGGGTTTCCTCACCATGTTCCTTATTACTATGCCTATGGTATACCACCGTTTGTCTGTCTGCTAAAACAGCAGACAAAATAGCAGCTATTCTCTTAAAACAGCTAATTTGTTGACATTTAATGTGTGTTACGTTATGATAGCAGATTGAGCAAAAAGTTATATTATAAGAAATAACATAAATTTAAGAAACTAGCTGACCCAGCGAACTTCGTACCGCCTAACAGGCAATTCTTAATTTTTTATCGTACTCGTACTTCAAGGAATATTCTAAAAAAAAGAATTAGTGAAATCGGTTCAGCTGCTCTCGAGATTTGCGCTTACCAACAGATTCAGCGATTCATTATTTATTATATTATAGAAGAAGATAAGCGGGGGTAACACTGGGTAGAACAATGGACTCGAAAGCGAGAGACTCTCGAGGTTCTCTCTCTCTGAGAGACGGCCTGTGCCCTGCAGCGGGACGTTTATAGGCTACATAAAAAACGGGGCCCTATACAAGAACGTTTTTTATGCGCAACCTTTTTAGAACAAAGTTTTTTTATTGTCTGCCGGCTCCAAGTACCTAAATATAAATGTTCATGGACATTGGAAATATTAACAGATCTTGTTAGCCATATACTAATTACAACTAAATGACTTGTGTTCACCAACCCAAATTCTTCCCGCGGGTGTCGTAAAAGGCGACTAAGGGACACAAACCGGGGGGTGGGCAGCAGCGCCCCTGCAGTACAATTCCACCAATCTGCGATCCCCAACCCGCATGCCCAGCGTGGGGATTATGGGCATTACCCCCTAATGATGGCACAACCTTGTGCTATCGCGCTCATTAGGGGAGGGCTATGTCCAGCAGTAGACTAATATAGCCTGAAGAAGAAGTAGAATTAATCTGTAGGTTAAACGGCTACGATTATTTTATGAAGCCAATAAACGTCCCACTGCAGGACACAGGCCTTCTCTCTGAGAGAGTATGGGCTTAATTAACGCGGATAGGCAATTTGAAGAGCTGAGGTTTTTGAGTACCTCAGACACTCAGGTTTCCTCACAATGTTTTCCTTCACATTTAGCGAGTGGTGTTGCTACTTCTACTTCAGGCTATATTAGTCCACTGCTGGACATAGCCCTCCCCTAATGAGCGCCACAGCGCAAGGTTGTGCCATCATTGGGGGGGTAATGAGTGTTGCTTCTACGAATTCATAAATCCAACTAACTTCGAAAACAAACTCATTATTACATGCCCGTACTGGGAATCGAAACTAGGTCCCTCGATTCCGAGTCCATCGTTCCTTCCACTGGGCCACCGCCTATCTTCGTTTCATCAACATTCATTAATCGCTGCACGCACGCCACTCTCAGGAACCTACTTTGTTTGGCACGTAATAAAATATGAATTTCGGCGTTTGTAATTCCTTGGCGTGCCGGGATCAATAGGAGGCGCGTAAATGTGATTTGTTCAGTTGACACGCAACACTGACATTACGGAGTGATTGTGTTCTGATTTGGGACGCCAGAGGCTTCGCCCGGGACCGGAGTTGCTACAGAATGCGAAACGTTTGGTGCCGCCTAAACCGCCTCAGGACGGGAGTGGGCAACTGCGCCTACCTATGATGGCACATGTGGGGCTAGTTTGATTCGGCCGCCTGCGAATGCGGACACCCACAAAAAATTAATTTGCGGAAATCCATAATAGCATTAAAATGTCAAAAACCGCCAGGTGGAAAAGTCAGCGATAGCGGAACATCTTCTTGAATCAAGATCAAACCACTGGATAGAATTGCACAAACCATCGGTGCTTTCCAACGATCGCCATTATTATAGCCGAATTGTGCGTGAAGCGGTTGAAATTAAGAAACACAAAAATTTTAATCGGGAATGACGTTTCAAACTGTCGCAAACGTGGGATCCGGTCATCAAGATTCGTTCGAGTGGAAAAAAGTCGCATGGCTTATCGTCCGACATTGTCAGTGTAGTGTGTCGCAACCCTAATAGTGCTTTGTGATAGCTGATTGACGGTAGCCTGAAACCTCATCAGCCGAAGATGCGAACGGGTGCCAGCCATCACTATTCTCGTGACCACGATGACTGTAACGTCGTCGAAACGTCGAGGTAAAATAGCAATAAATTACTACGCGATTAAGCCCCGAAAATATTCTAACTAAGCATTAAAATGTGAAAATTACTTTACTAAATTTCGCCAAAAATCCCAAAAGCAAGACTTGCACTTGTGAGCCTGAGGATGCCTCGTGTTAGAGGCGAAACGCGTCGCGTGCTTTCTCACACAAGTATTGGTGTCGGTGGTGGTGTGTTCGTATCTTGCTTCTGCTTGAAAAAGTGGGAGGGAGGACGGTGCGTTAACTAACCACATGGTGCTTGTGGGATTATTGGCGGAATTTCGCAAAGTAATTTTCACATTTTAATACTTACAAAAAAACCATTGATCACATAGTTTACGAATGTGAATCGACCAAGTACCATGCATGGGCTGAAAGATGATTCATAAACCTCCCTAGCTTCTCGGCTACGTATCTTGATAATTGTAAATTTTGACCTAAAATATTTGACCAATATTTGTATTATGATTCATTATAAACGCATAGTATCTAGTTATAAGGCCAATCAAAATGTTCCGATAAAAAAAATACGAAGTCGTCATTAGTAAGCCCTCTCTCGCACGCCGACCCTAAAATTAACTCACCTAATACTTATTCGATAAAGCAATCATGTAGCTCAATTAGTTACCTAATAAAAGGCAGCTCTGTACGGCGCGGCGGGCGACCTAAGTCCACATGGGAAACGAGACAAGCGCCTGCCAAAAGCGATGTAGCAACGTACCGCGCGGGCGCAACATCGACTAAGTTGGAAATCCCAGGCGCAAACAAATTTGTTGTCGACGTTTTTGCATGTGGTCTTCATAACGTGGCTATGGGGATGTTTGAATTGGATGGATGAAAAAAACCATTCAGCTGATATTGCGGAAACGTACCTACATTGTCTTGAGTTTACTGGTTGGTTTGCGCCGAATACGGCTGTACTTAATCGAAAATAAAAACTGACCTTTATTTATCTAGCAAATCTTTTATAACACGACTTTGTCACATGCTTTAGAGAATTCCTTAGAGACGTGGTTTCTACGCTTTCAATCTTGTTACATCTATGACCTTTTAGGGAAACAGATTTCCCAAAAATATTGGCAGCAAAGAAAAAAGGAAAAATGTCGACCAATTTGATGGATGAAAGAAAATCATTCTTATTGGCTGACAATAACGTTGTGAAAGTGAACACACCTACAAAGTAATAGATTTCTGTTTAGAAAATAAAATACTGAATAAATTCCCTGGTTTTTAATATTTATATTGATGGAGTTCACATTATTATACAATTTTTATTTTTAATGCACTAACCCGAGCTAAGGACAAATTTAAAAACCTATTTAGAGGCTAAAAATTTCACCCATGCCGGGATTCGAACCCGCAACCTCTGGCTAACCGTGCCAGCGCTCTCCCAACTGAGCTAATGGGCAACTTACCGGCATCATTGAAATTTCGAACCTCTTTACAATACTCTCTGTATTACGTACAGGCAGCAACATCTGGCTGAAGTAAATTGCATCACTTGCACTACCGAGTACCTTACTTTGCAGTTTAGGTTTTACATAGGAATGATATCGCTGTACGCAAATGACTATATTCTTTTTTTCTTTTTTTTAATGCAATAACCCGTGCTAAGGACAATGTAGAAAAAACCTATTTAGAGGCTAAAATTGGATTGGATTGTAAATTTCAAGCGTTGAACGCACATTGCAACAAGATCACGTTGTTATAAATGAAAAGGTCTTTTTACATGCCGGGACTCGAACCCACCAACTCCAGAAGGTAAGGCCGGTGTTCTACCGCTCCCTTACCACCCTTCGTTATCAACCCTTGTATTCCCCCACTGCTGGGGCACGGGTCTCTTCCTGCATCGCAGGAAGGTTAGGCCATACTCCACCACGGGGGCCAAGTCCGGGTTGGTGGAGGATTGTAAGACAGTGGCGGGCCTTACTGTTAGACGTTATCAAGCCGCCCATAAGGCCTTTGACATGGCTTAACGACTTAGCGTGCCTTGCGAAGCACCCTACCGCTCTTTATACGTAAAGTTTAATACACGCAAGCGAGTATAGGTTTTCTGGAATGCTACTTTCATTAAGCACGCCCGCATTGCAAGTTGCTCTATTCATCTGCTTAACTCTCCGGTTGTGACGAGAAATTTAGTGGAGCAGACTTGAGCAGTCTCGTTCAATTTACCTGCCTGCTCCTTCTCAATGGGAGACTGGACAGGCATCCTAAATAAGGGCCAATGATTCGATTTCTTGATCGGCTGAAGCGGTTCCGCCGTCACTTTGGTAATTGGTGATTAAGTCCGGTATTGATTAGCTCCGACTTCTGCACGTCTTTTGCCGTGAAGCGAGCCGGACAGAGCGCTATGGCGCTCATTACCGAAGGGCTATGTCCAGCAGTGGACTAGTATAGCCTGACGACGACGAGCCATTCATTAATTAAGAACCAATTTAGGACAACTTTAATTACTTTAGCTCCCCAGACTATAAACAAAAAATAAAGGAAAAAAGCTATAAATGAGATACGATAGCGGTGGTGGTAGTTGGCCTCTCATTCGTTAGGTCTTGAGTTCGATACCGTTGTTTTCTAAGTTACTTACACTTTAACAAAGATTTGTAGTAACAATTATGGCGCCTAGAAGGACGATCGATTTAAGGTTGTTTGCACGTAGAATTGAAGGAAATGAAATAATTATAATTACTTCCACACAACACAAACTTTTACCTACTGTAGGCCCAAACTGGGATATCCTGTCTTAGGATGGTAACATCGACATCACAAGGACATGACAAGGACATCACAAACATCACCCTTATTCAACACATTCATTAAATTACCTTTTTCTGTAATGCATTAAATTGATATAATGGATTTAAATTTAATTGATATTTTCGCGGCACACTACACTCATTCAAAAATTCAGTTACTAGGCTGAAAGTTCATATTCATTTATTGCATTGTCATGTCTCATTACAGTTCGTATTTGTAATTTTAAAAGTAGGTACATGACACCCTGTAAGGGCACTACAATAATATTAAAACATATTAAAACAACAGTATTTAAACGTAGTAGGTGTAACATTGAGCCTTAAATTATTCATCTATATTATCCAGTATCTTCATGCAGAAACATTATCATCATATATTATAGTATTGTTAGAATATTATGTATGTACATTTAGGCAAAAAACAGTGTAAATATCAAAATACATTATTTATGTTGGCCTCGGCAACGTATATTTGAATCACTCGAAAAACTCATGTAGTGAATAATAGCATTTTTGGACCAGGTACTTATTAAGTGCATTTTTAAATAGTTTATTTCTATTTATGTCTTTTGTTTGTGTTGGTCAGGAGTTAAAAACTTTTGCTGCCATTGTGAGAGGACCAGAGTTGACCATTTCTAATTTCGCTGTACTTGTGGCTGTTCGCAGTTCGCTGACTAATTTGTTACCTGCAGTTCTATTGTTGCTTAAATTTGGTAAGCCTTGCAAGTTATTTTTCAAGGGATTTGTAAAATATTTTTATACTTTCTACTTCTACAAGTGTTCATATTTTTGTTAAGACTGTTTGTTTTCGTATAAATAAACAAAAAAAAAAAAAATAAAAACTGAATCTAGTCGTGCTCTAGAATACTTCTGATTGTTGGATTGTTACCGGATAAACTTGCTAAGCTTTCCGGTTATAGTCCAATATCGTGTAGTACTTACGATAGTTTTAGTTCAAAAACTCTTCATTGTCCCAATATCGAGAGCTAGCTACCACAAGCATACTTTATGCTTGGGGTGACTCCGAATTTCTACGCGACCGCAAAGCAAACATCTCGATAAAACACTTGTAGTACGTTCTGTTCAAACCTTAATAAGGCCACGGGTTTTTTGGAGCGTGATCAGCTACCTACCTAATTAAGATTTCCACCGCAAAGGTATTCGGGACCCCGAACAAACAAGCCCAAAAAGTCGATACCTACCCCTCCAATATTACGCATACCTCATCTACCTAAGGACATGCGCTAATGTTTACCGACCTTTCGGATTCGTAGCACCCCTCACAAGTTGCCGAGTTTATTTAATTTAGGTTTATAGTTTAGTATTCGTGCATTGTCCTTTTCATTTTGTCTTTTCCGTAAGTCTCTATATAGGTAGGTACACAATATTGTATTTATGCCACACCTGGCAATAAAGTGGCTTTTTCCGCACGCTGCGCGTACGGAAAAAGCCGCTTTCTGGCCAAGTGTAGACATAAAAAGATGTACACAACACGGGATGTAATAAAGAAAGCTCTCGATCGCATATTTACGTCCCTCACTTGCAGCTCGGGCCGCAAACTTCTGCGATCTCGGCCTTTCTTTGTATTACCACCCTAGTTGTGTAATGTACTATTATATTTGCACCGACTACCCGTCTCTTATTTCCTCCAGCAACTTTCCGTCGTAAGGTTGTCTGGAAGAAGATCGCCTTTGTACAAATATGCTTATTGTGCAATAAAGAATTTTCTAATCTAATCTAATGTTTTATAATATGTGCTCTGGTGTACAATAAAGAATATTCTTATCTTATCTTATCTTATAGTTACCGGTCACTCTACTAATACTAACAACTCTTATTACATCACAGGGCATCGTCTGATGAAGTCTGTATCAGTTTGAACGACGATAGAGGCATCATTTTCTTGATCATTGGCCCGAGTTATTGGAATTAATCACTTGGGTTAAGCAACAAAAGGCACGGTCAGGTGCTGGATAGGTGACCATCCAGAGACTATCGCTAATGGTTTTTTCCCCGAGCGGTTTCGAGCTTCGCAAGGCACGTTAAGCCGTTGATGCTGGCTGTCATGTTGGCAGTCGTTAAGCCATGTCAGACGCCGTTTGGGCGGCTTGATAACTTCTGGCAGTAAGGCCCACCACTATATTACAGTCATCCACCAACCCGGGACTTGGCCCCCGCGGTGGAATATGGATCCAGGAAGAGACTCGTGCCTCCGCAGTGGGGACATACAAAGGGTTGATATCACCAAAGCTTATCTATTAAGGCAGAGTTGCGCCGAATCGAATATGTTCCGTGGGCGATTCGGTTTGGGACGTCGCTAATAGAAACAGTTGTATTTTCAATCTATAGCTGTCCATATAGCAATCTATAGGATTAGCGGGCGACCTAGGCCCAGAATATGTTCTTAGAATGTCAATGATATTTAAGCATTATTAAATCTGTAGTGCTCAATCAAGACTGACTAAAATGTCGAAGGACTGATATCTATAAGTAGCTTAAACTAGATTACATGTCTGACACTACATACCTTGACCAACATGACTAGTCTTATCTCACAGCGTCACAGGAAACATACGAATCGCGTATGAGATGCTGGACTTCTACAGACAGGCGCGAGTTTGTCGGAGTTTCACCGACCTAATTTTGACAGCAGATAGTGCGGTTAGCTGGTGTGAGGCGGTAGTTTACGTGTTGGTTAGGTTACAGTGTTGGGCGACTTGGCAAGTGAGACGCCAATTAATACAATGTATACGAGCAGTGGATACTGTACAGAGTGCTTAGTGCGAGTTTGAGAGATCCAATCGAATAACTTTACTACCGCGTTAATCGAGCATCGCGTAGTGAGTATGAGTAAGTTAACCGTTCGAACTGGCAAAACGCTATCACAGTACAACTCGCACTCGCGTTTATTCGTGTTTTGGCTGGTAAACGTGTTCACTTTTCAACGTAAACCATTACAACTCGCACTCAGCAATTTTAATTCCCATACTTGTCGCTAGGTGACGCTTCCTCGATGCCATAGAAATATGAGTTTACGTTAACGCGATCGAGTAGTTAAAAAACTCGCACTAAGCACTCTGGTAAAGTACGTTGAAAGTAGAGCCACGCCGACTCTACAGTATATTTATCCTTTTTTAAAAACCTATTTAGAGGCTAAAATTCCACCCATGCCGAGACTCGCACCCGCGACCTCTGGCTAACCGTGCCAGACTATTTATCCTTACTTGTTAAATACAAATACTTTATTTGTGAAATATGGGTTGGTACAAACATTGCAATGCGTACAGGTGTAGGTAAAAACACTTTTGGGTGCTCCATAGTTAAATTGCGGCGTACAAATATAGGAAACAAAATTATATACAATGTCAAAAAAAAAATATTAGCTTCATGGCACTTTGTAATTGGTCAATAATTAGTTTATACAAATTATACAATTATTACACAGTTCATAGCATTATTAAATTAAATTAAAGGTGTCAAATTTAGTCAACAAGATTCTATCGACAAAGAAAGACTTGGTCGAAAACTGCCATATTCTTATAAATGAAGTAATCCGGGACACTATTTTACATAACACGCTGCCAAATTAAGAAACAGAATTCATGATCTTGTGAGAAAATATATTTTTATGCCATGAAATGTAAATTTTGAGGTTAGAGTCTTGTTTACTAAATTGGGCAAGTAAGGATAAATCGATTATATTCTTTTTAATGCACTAACCCGTGCTAAGCACAATATTCACAAACCTATTTAGAGGCTAAAAATTCCACATATGCCGGGACTCGATCCCGCAACCTCAGGTACGGTTAGCCAGAGGTCGCGGGTTCGAGTCCCGGCACGGGTGGAATTTTTAGCCTATAAATAGGTTTAAAAAATAAGGATAAATTGACTGAACATATGCTATGCGAGTGACGCGACGTCGAATTTGACCATTACTTCGAATTTGACCATGACAATCGAATTTGATTTGTGTCCTTATCCTTATCACTTTATTATTCGTAAAGAGTATTTGGCACCATTTCCGTTGTCACTTAATTATACATCAAAAGGGTCTACTTGCGATTATCTAACGGTATTATTAAGGGCACACTTTTACTACGCTTACTGACTGTTCTCGACACTTTAGTCTACCCGTGACCACGTCGGGAATGAAGGCGATTCGCCCCTTTTAATATTAACTATGTATGAGCATCGCCAGTCATTAAAAAATGCTGCTTTTACTTCTCAAGGAGTACTGTTCTGTACAATATCTGAAACGAACTCTAGAGAGAGCAAGTGAACAAACCTCTAGTTTAATATGATTTGGGAAAAATGGTCTAAGTGGAGATTTTTCGTTGCCTTCAATATAAGATAAGGATATTCTTTATTGTACACTGGGAAAAAACAACAACTACAACATAAATAAACTACAAGGGTACATAGTACTATTGGCGTTCTTGTAGCTAATTTCTTTCAGACAACCTTCCGCTGGAAAGTTGCTAAAGGAAATTAGAAAAATGGGTAGCGAGTGCAAATATAAAGTCACTGATCTAAACTAATTGAGATATAATTATACTTTATTGCAAACGAAACATTAAAAAGGACATTTCATAAGAAATAACACGTACAAAGGCGAGCTTATTAAGAGATTTCCTCCAGCAAACCTTGGGAAGCCGGAGCAGCAGTAAAAAACGGGTCTATATTATCAGTTTACTTTTAACTCACATGTTACGAGAAAACAAAATCCAGAAGATGAATACCGATTAGTACTGTATAAGTAGATAGATAGATAGACACTTTATTGTACATAAAAATGGAAATTACACAGATATTTCTTAACCTAAGAGTACAGACGGCGGCCGTATCACTAAAAGTGATCTCTTTCAGAGTGCTTAGTGCGAGTTTGACAGATCCAATCGAATAACTTTACTACCGCGTTAATCGAGCATTGAGTAGTGAGTATGAGTAAGTTAACCGTTCGAACTGGCAAAACGCTGTCACAGTACAACTCGCACTCGCGTTTATTCGTGTTTTGGCTGGTAAACGTGTTCCCTTCTCAAGGTAAACCATTACAACTCGCACTCAGCAATTTTAATTTCCATACTTGTCGCTAGGTGGCGCTTCCTCGATACCATAGAAATATGAGTTTACGTTAACGCGATCGAGTAGTTAAAAAACTCGCACTAAGCCCTCAGACAACCAAATTGAGATAGGTATTGTGTTTGTGTGTAAATAAAAAGTGTAGAAAAACATGAAAAAATATGGAAAAGCGGTAAATGGGTCCTTTTAGTAATAGTAGACTACGAGTGAGTCAATTAGGTTACTGGTTTTCGACTAATTGAGATATGTCGGTTTACTTTTGAGTCTAGCAGTAGAAACACCGCCGTCCATTAAGCCCACGTCCCGCGCGCATTATTGATGAGTTTGCCAACTACCCGCCGATAACAGCGGCCACTCCGACCCGGAGTACAGGCGACGGCACATCATTCTATACATCCACGCCAGTGTTATTATCGTCTGGGTTGCCGTATCTAAAACCTCAAACTGTCGTATTTATGAAATAAAATCGCAGATCTGCCGTATTATATTTTAATAAAATAATTAGTGATTGAAACACAAAAATTATAAGTACATTTTCACCTTTATGAATATTTTTCTTTGCTTTTCATTTTAATAAGCATATCTCCTGACATCTGAAATTTTGTGCAACCTGATGCCTTGATTGCCTAGATTTCGAATAGCTTGTTTAGCTAAGAGTAGTATATATAAAAGTGATAGCATGAGACATCTAGTTCAATTTATGTCAGCAGGAAAATTGTCTTTGGGAAATCCTGGGAATCGGACACGTAGTAAATTTGAATGAAACGAAACGTAATTCATTTATTTAAATTTTTTACGTTTCGGTTGTAGTATTTTTTGTTTTAAGCTTACGAGCACGTTGGACTTGAATTGCCGTATTATATGATACGGTAGTCGAAATCCTGCCGTATACCGTATAATTGAAAAAACATCTATGAATTACCGTATATTATGGCAATTGCCGTATCAATAATAAAATAACACTGATCCACGCACTCAGCTCCATCGTATTACGGGCGACTTTGCGACTAAAATGTATAGGGCGATGTGCTGTCGACTGTACTGGCGCGGAGGTGTAGGGTCACAGAAACATAAATGAACACAGACCACAGAAAAATCAATAAACCAACGGTAATAATGGTTTGATTCTATCAACAGTGAATATTGTTTTGTAAAGAGTGAATTCTTCTTTTAAAACGGTCCGAAGCACTTTAGTTACTTGCACCACTTAACGTAGAACACGAGCGAATGCACAATGTTATTTAGGAGCACTCCATAAGAATATTCGTTATTGTTCACTGGAAAAAACAACAAATAAAATAATTACAAAGTACATCGTACAATTGGCGGCCTTATATATCGTCAACACATTATGTCCCCACCGAGAGGCAAGGGTCTCTTCCCTAAGGACGGTATAGGCCATACTCCACTACGGGGGCCAAGTCTGGATTGGTGGAGACTTGAAAGAACAAGTGGCGGGTCTTACAGTTTTCAAGCCACCCGGGGCCTCTGACTGTCGGCCTTACTGCTAAAAGCAATTTCTTCCAGACAACCAAAGGCTCGGCCTTTGGTTGTTTGGCTTTGGCCTCTGGCACGGATAGCCAGAGGTCGCGGGTTCGAATCCCGCCATGGGTGGAATTTTTAGCCTCTAAATAGGTTTTTAAATTTGTCCTTAGCACGGGTTAGTGCATTAAAAATAAAAATAGTATAACCAAATGGTTCGTGGTGTGTTCGTGTCTAAGTGGGAGGGAGGGCGGTGCATTAACTAACCGCATGTTGCTTGTGGGATTTTTGGCGGAATTCAGCAAACAATTTTCATATTTTAATGCTCTGTACGTAAACACGTTCAGCCGGGAGAACAAATGAAACATTTACGGCTTTTCTAAACTTTGATTTCAAACAAAAACAGTCGCCCTTCGGTCGTATATTCTAATAGTTTTCGCAGCGGCTTTAGCTAATACACTAACATTGAACAAGACTAGCAAAGGACCGACCGTGAAGAAGAACTGTTGGGCCCATGCCCAAGCCCAACAGTGGGCTTTGTACATGAGCTGTTCGGGAATGGAATGAGATGATTATACTCACTACATGTATCTAATGTAGTGAGTATCATCTCATTCCCGTGAAATAATAGTATTACTTTTATACGCCTTATATAAAAACCCTATCCTTTCTTAGATATTTAAGAATTTTCATGTACTTTATGTTGACCGATATTTAGTAATACTATTTTTATTTTAATGCACTAACCCGTGCTAAGGAACAAATTTAAAAACCTATTTAAATAGGTTTTTAAATTTGTAAATAATCATGTGGGTACAGTGATATCGTTCCGATGTTAAACCTAACTGCAAAGTAGGTAGTCGGGGCTGTAAGTAATGCAATTTGCTTAAGTCAGATGTCGCTGCCTGTACGTAATACAGAGAATAGTGTAAAGAGGTTCGAAATTTCACTGATGCCGTGAGTCGCCCATTGGCTCAATTGGTAGAGCGCTGGCACGGATAGCCAGAGGTTGCGGGTTCGAATCCCGGCATGGGTGAAATTTTTAGCCTCTAAATAGGTTTTTTTTTTCGATATTTAGTACCTAGTTTGAGGAGTTATGATTTTTTTAATGTATTCTTTTAAAACATTTTCCTTTGTTTTTTTTACGTTTTTATTGAGTTTTTTCAGTTTTTGGCATAATAAACCTCGTAAACTGGATATTTCACGCATAAAATAACGTCCTTACGTTTTAATAAGTTGGTACTCTGAGCGACTCGGACTTACATTTTCGACGTACCTACCTGCATTAAAAAATTAAATAAAAGATATTCCATAAATCCTGCCCAGTTTCAAACCTTTGGGGGACCCTGAGCATTCATTCTAAATTATTCCTTTTCTATACCACCCTGTATTAAACAGGTAGACCTGTTATGTACATTTTATACTATTTTTATTTTTAATGCACTAACCCGTGCTAATGACAATTTAAAAAAACCTATTTTAGAGGCTAAAAATTCCACCCATGCCGGGATTCGAACCCGCGACCTCTTGCTAGCCGTGCCAGCGCTCTTTCCAACTAAGCCAATGGGCAACTCACCGGCATCAGTGAAATTTCGAACCTCTACACTATTCTCTGTATTACGTACAGGCAGCGACATCTGGTTTAAGTAAATTGCATCACTTACAGCCCTGACTACCTACTTGGCAGTTAGGTTTTACATCGAAACGATATCACTGTACCCACATGATTATACTATTTTTATTTTTAATGCACTAACCCGTGCTAAGGACAATTTTAAAAAACCTATTTTATAGGCTAAAAATTCCACCCATGCCGGGATTCAAACCCGCGTCCTCTGGCATTATGGCTTATGTACATTTGTGAAGTAATAGTAGCAATACCACTCGCTAACTGTGAAGGAAAAGATCTTGAGGAAACCTGAGTGTCTGAGGTGTTCAAATACCTCGGCGGTGGGCACGCGTAGTAATTAAGCCCATAATCTCTTAATGAAAGAAGAAGAAAAAAACCGCTAGGCTGTGGGAAATTTATAGGCAATATAAAAACGCTCTTTTATTGAACTATGTACGAGCATCGCGAGTCATTAAGAAATATTAAATAAATCGTACTTTTATTTTGTATGGTGTCCAATAAACAGTTTTCATCTATTTTTTTTCCTCTGTGGCATAAATCATAATATTGGCCTTTTTGTATCTACTTAATGAAATTATTTATACAGCGTCCAGTGGTATCTTCACTCACACTAGATGGGTGAAGGGACCACTCCGACGCAGTAGTGCCTGGGACATGGTTTTTATAGATGGTGTAGGCTTGCCCAGCACCTATACCATACTAGGTATAGGTATAGGTGCTGTGGCATAAATAAGGTAACGATATCAACCGTTGTATGTCCCAACTGCTAGGGCACGGGTATCTTCCTGCATCGGGCATAAATAAGGTAACGATATCAACTGTTGTATGTCCCAACTGCTAGGGTACGGGTATCTTCCTGCATAGGGCATAAATAAGGTAACGATATCAACCGTTGTATGTCCCAACTGCTAGGGCACGGGTATCTTCCTGCATCGGGCATAAATAAGGTAACGATATCAACCGTTGTATGTCCCAACTGCTAGGGCACGGGTATCTTCCTGCATCGGGCATAAATAAGGTAACGATATCAACCGTTGTATGTCCCAACTGCTAGAGCACGGGTATCTTCCTGCATCGGGCATAAATAAGGTAACGATATCAACCGTTGTATGTCCCAACTGGTAGGGTACGGGTATATTCCTGCATAGGGCATAAATAAGGTAACGATATCAACCGTTGTATGTCCCAACTGCTAGGGCACGGGTATCTTCCTGCATCGGGCATAAATAAGGTAACGATATCAACCGTTGTATGTCCCAACTGCTAGAGCACGGGTATCTTCCTGCATCGGGCATAAATAAGGTAACGATATCAACCGTTGTATGTCCCAACTGCTAGGGTACGGGTATCTTCCTGCATAGGGCATAAATAAGGTAACGATATCAACCGTTGTATGTCCCAACTGCTAGGGCACGGGTATCTTCCTGCATCGGGCATAAATAAGGTAACGATATCAACCGTTGTATGTCCCAACTGCTAGGGTACGGGTATCTTCCTGCATAGGGCATAAATAAGGTAACGATATCAAACGTTGTATGTCCCAACTGCTAGGGCACGGGTATCTTCCTGCATCGGGCATAAATAAGGTAACGATATCAACCGTTGTATGTCCCAACTGCTAGGGTACGGGTATCTTCCTGCATCGGGCATAAATAAGGTAACGATATCAACCGTTGTATGTCCCAACTGCTAGGGTACGGGTATCTTCCTGCATAGGGCATAAATAAGGTAACGATATCAACCGTTGTATGTCCCAACTGCTAGAGCACGGGTATCTTCCTGCATCGGGCATAAATAAGGTAACGATATCAACCGTTGTATGTCCCAACTGCTAGGGTACGGGTATCTTCCTGCATAGGGCATAAATAAGGTAACGATATCAACCGTTGTATGTCCCAACTGCTAGGGCACGGGTATCTTCCTGCATCGGGCATAAATAAGGTAACGATATCAACCGTTGTATGTCCCAACTGCTAGGGCGCGAGTATCTTCCTGCATCGCAAAAAGGTTAGGCCATACTCCACCATGGCCGCCAGTCCGGGTCGGTGGAGGATTGTAAGACAGTGACAGACCTTACTGTCTATCTGTCTGTAAGTTATCAAGCCACCCATAAGGCCTGTGACATGTCTTAACGACTGCCATCACATGACAGCCGGCACCAGCGGCTTAGCGTGCCTTGCGAAGCACGGAACTGCTCAGAAAAAAAGTCACTAGCGGTAGTCACGGGACGGTCACCCATCCTGCACCTGACCGCGCCTGTGTTGCTTAACTCACGTGATTGATTCCAATCACTCGGTTCGACTAGGCCACGAGATATATCAATAAAATATTGGACGGATCTAGCTCGGTCGAGATATCGCTGTCAAAGGATTTAGTCTCACCGCCAAGGACTGATTATTCCTAACTAGGTTAGACTGAATAATATAAGCCGCCCGGCAAATCGTTTCAACTGCTTAAATTTTTAATAAGCCCAAATTCGCTGCGAAATCAAAGTTCATCGAGTTATTCTTTGAGAACCCTCATTTCGCCCGAAATTCCATTAGAAAGGGCTATCAAAGAAACAATGTATCGGGAGCTATTCAGAAACGGTCCGGAAAGAAAGATACCGATCGGTAACGCGGTCAGATGGTAATTTAATGTATATCCAAAGTTTGTACGTTTGTTACACTTTATTGATGGATAGATAGACAAAACATCTATTTACATTTGCACAAAAGAAAATAAAAGGTTTTTAAAATAAAATACCTCTCAGGCTTTATCAGCATTAACTAGTAGCTGCATGCTAAGGCAAATCCTACTAGCCTACCTTTTAGAAAAAAATGTTGTATCTACAATATTTACTAGAGATAGCGATACTCAATCATCACGAAATATAATTTTATTGTGTATGGAGCAGAGCTATTTTTAAAATGCATAATTCTTGTTTTTTTTTTGCAATAAGATTTTTTATGACTTTTTATGGCTTTCTACATTGGCGTCCCACTACCGTTAATATTTACATTTCATAAGGCATCACTTAAACTTAACAAGGTTTTTAATAGTGAGATACATATATACATTAACTCATAGGACAAAACTCATTGCCAAACGGAATCTCCAATTGTGGTGTCTCAATAATTGTTAAAAAACGTTTGGTGTTGCAAAAATTATAATCATTATAATAATGGTAATTATTTATACGTCCCACTGTAGTGCACGCATATGCTACAAGGCCTTCTCTCAGAGATAAAGTATGGGCTTTATCATCACGCGTGAGTTAAGTTAGACCAACCTCTCCAAATGTCCTTCGTTGGTACTTCTTCTAAGTAGGCCTTGACGTCAATCGATTAATGCTGATGTTTCAATACTTTTATTATAAATAGTGTCAATACCTTAGAATATGTTATATTGTATTAGTATAGACCCTAGTGGTAACTCTGTTCGATAAATAAATTATTTTTTATCAACTCCTCGGTCTTCAAAACTTAATTCGTGCCCAAAAAGGATTAGCAATTTCAAGCGCTGAGGTATGTAATTTCCTTTTTTATGAAAACAGTGTTCTCTATCTATTTATTACCATTATTATTAAATGAAATAAAATGAAAAGGTTTTATTCAAACTAGCGCAGACACTGCGGCTAAGTGACAGTTACAATTCAAACTAGGTGTCCATTTTAAAATCTAGATCATTTTGGCGAAAAAATGGACAAAAAAAACTCAAAATGTAGACTTTTCGAAGTCCTTAATTAACAGAGTGCCCTTATAATAGCGGGGGAAAAGTAAAGATGCCACTGGAAAACAATGGCCCGCAGCTACAGTTAACGATCGACAACCCGTGGGCACTTGAATAGGGGCCCACGTTAATTCGTTATTAATAAATTACTTAATCCCTCGTTAAGGAGGTACTCAAAGGTAAATCTCATTACCTCTGAGTACCTCCATTTGCTTCAGAGGTACCTTTGAGTTTGTGGTCTATTTGAGGAATGCAATAGGTGATTAGAAAAAAATCTACAGGTACTAATTGAGACGTAAAATTACCACGCGAAGGAAGAAAGTAGGAAGTATAATTGTTTATACATAGCCAATTTAACAAAAGGGGATGTATTAGCAAAGGGGCAGATAAAAAGTACCCGAAACCGGGGTGCGTGCTTGCAACGACTTATGAACGTTGACGAAGGGCAGGTGTTGCAGATCGGCTAATTAAAATTGTTAAGTTATTTACTTCTTTGATAGCCTTTTCTATATTATTTCAAATTTATTTATTAAATTTGGGACGATGGAAATGCCAAACTGAACAAAAGATTTATTAAAGATTCCTAAAAGTTACTTTCGTGGTTTTCTCAATTTTTCGTGTATACGTTACAGGAGCTGATCTGTGAGGATCGTGGCATGTGGCAGTCCCTGGTCTCTGCCTACCCCTCTGGGATAGAGGTTGAGGTTATGTATGTCAGAAAAGGTCTGTGCCCTGCTGTGGGACGATTATAGGCTCAAAAATACTTTGGCCGTTGCATCTACGTAATGAGATGATTTATACAGTACAATTCCACCAAACTGCGATCCCCAACCCGCATGCCCAGCGTGGGGATTATGGGCATTACCCCCCAATGATGGCACAACCTTGCGCTATGGCGCTCATTATGGGAGGGCTGTGTCCAGCAGCAGACTAATATAGCCTGAAGTAGAAGAAGAAAGAGATGATTTATACAGCGTCCAGTGACACCTTAACTCGCATTAGATGTTTGAAGGGACCACTCGGATGCTGTAGTGCCTGGGACATGGTTAAAAAGAAACGTATATACA
This sequence comes from Yponomeuta sedellus, assembly GCA_934045075.1. NCBI lineage: Eukaryota > Metazoa > Arthropoda > Insecta > Lepidoptera > Yponomeutidae > Yponomeuta > Yponomeuta sedellus. The sequence continues at coordinate 636,173 of OW203746.1, forward strand.
ATTTTGAAGTGTCAGAACCCACAAAGTGTGAGACATGGGAAGAATTGAATTAATTAAAACTGTTTTTATACGGATTTATGCTCGTTTATTACATTTTTACAATTTTCCAACGTTTCGGCACTTTTTCAGGTGCCGTGGTCCCGGATGACTGAGGTGACAGGTGTCTTTTAGAAATCATTAACGGTTAGTTTACTACCCTCGGCAAAAGTTAATTATGAAGTTACGTTCCAAAATAGACAAACCAATTATTTTTTATATAAAGTCAACAATATTGATTATTAGTAATTGAAGTTAAAATTAAATTTATAAACTAATTACTTTATATGAACTTAAAGATACCGATTATTAATTGAAATTAAATTGATTTTTTATTATTTATTCTACAGTCACACTTCTAGCAAGGGGGTCTCATGCACTTAAGCACTGGTTCCCATGCTACCGGTATGTTCCAACCACGATCTCTATTAAAATTTGGATGCCGGCGGATCTCTATTGCCTCACGTATCATTCTAGGGAAGAAACGGTCTTCTCGGGCTAGAATTGAATTTCAATAAAATACGAATCTTTATATTCTTTTTTAATGCACTAACCCGTGCTAAGGACATTTTTTTAAAAACCTATTTAGAGGCTAAAAATTCCACCATGCCGGGATTCAAACCCGCGACCTCTGAAAAAAAAAAAGAATATAGGTATCATGTGGGTACAGCGATATCATTCCGATATAAAAAACTAACTGCAAAGTAGGTACTCGGGGCTGCAAGTGATGCAAATTACTTCAGACAGATGTCGCTGCCTGTGCGTAATACAGAGAATATTGTAAAGAGGTTCGAAATTTCACTGATGCCGGTGAGTCGCCCATTAGCTCAGTTAGAAAGAGCGCTGGCACGGATAGCCAGAGGTCGCGGTTTCGAATCCCGGCATGGGTGGAATTTTTAGCCTCTAAATAGGTTTTTAAAAAAAGGGATCCATGCTCTAGTGGATCTGGAGCAGTACAATCAACAGCAGATTAACCTTTAAGTTTTGGTTGCAACATCACCCGTAACATAACTGAGTAAACTCCAGGTGCGTAATCGTACCTTAGGAAAGCGATAACAAGTACAGGTTTACTCACAGAGGTTGTTGACACATAAAGCGTTATCTTATCGTGTGTTTACTCATTATCATACCACTTAGGCATTCCAATGGACGCAGCAACTAAATCCACTAAAAGCTGAAACGAAAATCCACATCAAGTCGGTTTTAGTTTTGTTCAACTTCCTGCCGCGCGCTTTCAGCGGACACAACTGCTCGGGACAGCAATTAAAGTTACTAATGAAATTCTTGATATTTCAGCTCTTTTTTTATAAAAAAATATAATCGATTCATATCAACCCTTGTACGTCCCCACTGCTGGGGCAAGGGTGTCTTCCTGGATCGCAGGAAGGTTGGGCCTTACTCCACCACGGGGGCCAAGTCCGGATTGGTGGAGGATTGTAAGACAGTGGCGGGCCTTACTGTCAGAAGTTATCAAGCCGCCCACAAAGCCTCGGACATGGCTTAACGACTGCCATTATATGACAGCCGGCACCAACGTCTTAACGTACCTTGCGAAGCACGGAAGCGCTCGGAAAAATGCCACTAGCGGTAGTCACGGGACGCTCACCCATCCTGTACCTGACCGCGCCTGTTGTTGCTTAACCAAGTGATTGATACCAAGCATGGAAGCGCTCGGAAAAATGCCACTAGCGGTAGTCACGGGACGCTCACCCATCCTGTACCTGACCGCGCCTGTTGTTACTTAACCAAGTGATTGATACCAATCACTCGGTTCGCCTAGGCCACGAGCGCTTCAAAGCAAAGTAACGCCTGATTTCATACAATAACCATTTTTGAACCTACAGTCAACCTAGAATCAACAATAAAGGACTTTAATCACTTTTCGCCAAAAACGGCTGTTATTGTTAAAAAAATATTACCTATTGATTCTAGACTGTAAGGTCAAAAATAGTTGTCACAGTTGTCATGATTTCTTATGTTCACTTTTAGATTATAACGTACTAGCGGCCGCCCGCGACTTCGTCCGCGTGGATTTCGGTTTCCGAAACTTTCAACCCATATTTCATCCCCTCACAGGTCGAAATTTCAAAAACGATAGAACAAATTGTTTTTTTATTTCTTATCAAGTTTCTAAACATAAAGTTTCATGGTTTTATCCCCAAAAATGACGAATTCCCATACAAACTTTCAACCCTTATTTCACCCCCTCAAGCTTGACTGTGAATGTAGTTCCTCGTACATTGGTCAAACGAAGCGTACCATAGCTGAGCGGGTGAAGGAACATATCGCTGATGTGAAACATAAGCGCTCTGGTAGATCTGCAGTCAGCGAGCATACACTTAGCGGTACCAACCACTTTATACATTTTGATAAAGTTAAAGTTCTAGCCCGAGAAGACCGTTTCTTCCCTAGAATGATACGTGAGGCAATAGAGATCCGCCGGCATCCAAATTTTAATAGAGATCGTGGTTGGAACATACCGGTAGCATGGGAACCAGTGCTTAAGTGCATGAGACCCCCTTGCTAGAAGTGTGACTGTAGAATAAATAATAAAAAATCAATTTAATTTCAATTAATAATCGGTATCTTTAAGTTCATATAAAGTAATTAGTTTATAAATTTAATTTTAACTTCAATTACTAATAATCAATATTGTTGACTTTATATAAAAAATAATTGGTTTGTCTATTTTGGAACGTAACTTCATAATTAACTTTTGTAATTTTTGCCGAGGGTAGTAAACTAAGCGTTAATGATTTCTAAAAGACACCTGTCACCTCAGTCATCCGGGACCACGGCACCTGAAAAAGTGCCGAAACGTTGGAAAATTGTAAAAATGTAATAAACGAGCATAAATCCGTATAAAAACAGTTTTAATTAGGATTTCTTATGTTTGCTTTTTTCCCATTGGTGGGACTAGTTAGCACCCCGAAGCATCTCAATAACAATGAAACCTGCATTTAAAATAAAACTACTTGTAACCGTGATATCGAGTCCGTGGATTTGATCTTTCAAGATGCAAGATGTGACGTTTATTTTACATCTTGATTTGCCATATGACGGCCTCTGTGGCGCATCTGCCTACCATGCAAGGTCTACCGGGTTCGATTCCCGGCTGGGGACAAAAAAAACCCCAGGTCTTGGATGTTTACATGCGTGTGATGTCGTTGTTTCTGGTTCCCACGACACAGGGTATCCTAGTGTGGGGCCAGAAGCAGTGTATGTGCTTGTATGTCAATGTTAAATTAGGCGATAAAAAGTTATAGTGGTTATAAAACCTCGAATGGAGTCGCACTTTCCTGAATGAAACCTTTCTTAGTATATATTAAACAGGTCTACTCGCAAATATTTATTAAGTAAAACCTTTCTTGATCGTCGACGTCTTTGACGATCCTTCGCCTTGCATATTCTTCTCGCACGATGCTGATAACGTACCTGTAAAGAAAATAAACGTGGAATTAGTAAGTTATTCGGAAAACAATGTCGAGATTGGCGAGGGGCCAAGGGGGGTGGTATAACAGGTTACAATACGATTAAAATCAGTTCGGATTTTAAAATTCAAAATTAAATTTCAAATTCAGATTCGGCTGTGTTAGTAAGGAGGTTTTGTTGCACATGTCGTTTTTGTCTTGTATTCAATAAGACAACGTGTAATATAATTAAAGGTCATATCTGTAAATTGATAACTCTATGTTAGAGATGAAGGACGTTAACTGATTTTAATCGTACTGTACAGGATTATTCCCAGTTGTGGGCTTGATACTTTCCGACAATAAGACCCGCCACTGTCTTACAATCCTCCACCAACCCGGACTTGGCCCCCGTGGTGGAGTACGGCCTAACCTTCCTGCGGTGCAGGAAGAGAAGAGTTTTTCCAAATGCTTCCAAACTTCGCTAGGCACGTTAAACCGTTGATGCTGGCTGTCATGTAATGCCAGTCGTTAGGCCACGTCAGAGGCCTTATGGGCGGCTTGATAGCTTCTGACAGGAAGGCCCCTTACTATCTTACAATCATCCGCCAACCCGCCTTGGCCCCGTGGTGGAATATGGCTGCGATGCAGGAAGAAACCCGTGCCCCAGCAGTAGGGATCGTGGACTCTACTCATGGACAGGATAGAATACTAGAATTGTTACTATTTGTGTTTTATATTTTTTTTCTGACAACCCTTTTGATAACCTATTTAGAGGCTAAAAATTTAACCCATTCCGGGATTCGAACCCGCAACCTCTGGCTATCCGTGCCAGCGCTCTACCAATTGAGCCAATGGGCGACTCACCGGCATCAGTGAAATTTCGAACCTCTTTACACTATTCTCTGTATTACGTACAGGCAGCGACATCTGGTAGAGCGCTGGCACGGATAGCCAGAGGTTGCGGGTTCGAATCCCGGCATGGGTGAAATTTTTAGCCTCTAAATAGGTTTTTAAATTTGTCCTTAGCACGGGTTAGTGCATTAAAAATAAAAATAGTATAATCATGTGGGTACAGTGATATCATTCCGATGTAAAACCTAACTGCAAAGTAGGTAGTCGGGGCTGTAAGTGATGCAATTTGCTTAAGCCAGATGTCGCTGCCTGTACATAATACAGAGAATAGTGTAAAGAGGTTCGAAATTTCACTGATGCCGGTGAGTCGCCCATTGGCTCAATTGGTAGAGCGCTGGCACGGATAGCCAGAGGTTGCGGGTTCGAATCCCGGCATGGGTGAAATTTTTAGCCTCTAACTAGGTTTTTAAATTTGTCCTTATCACGGGTTAGTGCATTAAAAATAAAAATAGTATAACCCTTTTGATACTAAGAGATACTTTTCATACCAATCATACGGAAACGAAGCCGTGGTTACCTACCGATAACTAATTGAACGCATTTTGTATCCATCGACAAAAAGGTGCTAACACAGGTATACATGGCGCTGAATAAGCAGGACCACATGTTAGTATTTTTTGGGGATACTCTTTACTCTAAGCCTTCGGCCAATCATATGCGCAAACGAAGTCACGGGTACCCACAGCTAGCTTAGAACACGGCGTTGAAAATACGAGGCCAACCCTATACGGGCGTCAGGCAATTTCGAAGCTTGACCGGTCCGGGGCACTTTTGCAAAATATTCTCTACACAGGTTCAACTCAGTAAAATCATCGATTAATCTTAGGATATGCGAAGAAAAAACCCAACATACAAGATAAGATAAGAATATTCTTCGTTGTACATACCAGAAAATAATTACAGAGTACAGTTACAAAAGAAGAGGTACAATTGGCGGCCTTATTGCTGATAGCAATTTCTTCCAGACAACGGAAAGATTGCCGAAGGAGAAATTGAGACGGGTAGTAGGTGCTCATCGAAGATCATATCAATTCAAACAATACTATTTAATTTTATTAATCGTGTTATTTACTTATAAATGCTATCTGTGAAGGAAAACATCGTGAGGAAACCCGCGGACTGGTTGGCTCCGCTCGTATCGACTTGTCTTTTCTGTGGGCTCGGTCGACTAAGCTGTTAGGGTGGTATAGGTCCTGGGCAAGCCTACACTATCTGAACTAATGTCCCAGGCACTGCAGCGTCCGAGTGGTCCCTTCACCCATTTAGTTTAGTGTGAAGATGCCACTGTATCAATCATCTCATTACTTTGAAGCAAAGGCCGAAGTTATGTTTTTACGAATTGTTTTGACGACCTCTGTGGCGTAGCGGTAGTGCATCTACCTAGCTAGCAAGAGGTCCCGGGTTCGAATCTCGAAAAAAAACCCCAGGTCTTGGATGTTTGTATGTTTGTGATGCCGTTGTTTCTGGTTCCCACGACACAGGGTATCCTAGTGTGGGGCCAGAAGCAGTGTATGTGCCAGTATGTAAATGTTACTAAAGAAAATCCCGACTGCCAAAGTATTATTTAATTTGTAAGCAAGTATGAGATATAATAAAGCAATCAGAAAACCACAAATTGTAAAGCGATTTCGTAACAAAAGATCTTTATATTTATTTAACGATTAGAAAACCCATTTACGTTTCATAAGACCTCTCTGACGCACATTGTACCATATAAACGAGTGTATAGGGCTACCTCTAATATAAAGCTAAGCAATTTCTCAAACGCGTATTTTTATGCGTAATTGTGTGTATAGAGTAGAATTTTTCGTAGTATTATTAGTTTATTATTATTTTTTTTTTATTACTATTTATTCAAGGCATTTACAGAATACTATTTACATACAAAAAAACCTTCACTGAAACCTGTACAGGTTTATCTGTGAGGTGAGTTACTCGATTTTTAACTTAAGAAGTGTTGTTTTAGGGCATGTCGGCACTTATTTGGTTCATACTGTATTTTTTCAACAAGTTCGGTGGGTAGTTCGTTTAGAATCATTGGCAGAATGTACTCCGCTGTACGAGTCCCGTAATAGTTGTTGTAATGCGGTAAAGTGTAGGTAGGAAGGTACTGCAGGTTCCGAAGTTGTTTAGGACGGGACGGATTATTGAATTGTACAGATTGTTTATTCCACAAAAGATAATAAACAAAAGGTGAACTAAATGCTAATAGCATTTTCTAGCAGTCGACCGTTAGTTCAAAAGCGAAGCCATTCATAACAGAAGCGCTAAGTACCTGGTTGACCTTCTATTGGCGGATATCTTGGTGCAATCTCGCTAGTTAATGCGACGCCGGCAAAGGGCCTGCCACCCTGTATAATTACAGGGCTGATGAACAGTACAGTACGAGGTGAGGCTGGCGCTTTTTTTCACATGTCCCTGTCCTAAGTGGCGCGCAATAAACAACTTTGCTGGTGCAAGTTAAAATTGCTTTTGCCTCGGTGCGCGCTCATAGACAAGGGGGTAGATAAGTAAGTACAGATAGCCAGCGCAAGTCTAAACGTGAAACGAAACTAACGTAAACATAACCTCACGCCTGTACCCCAGTGGGACAGGTATGCAGAGGCCAGGGACTGCCACTTGCCACGATCCTGAAAGATAACCATCGCTTCATCAATCGCTATATGCACGCACACCGGTTTCTGGTAATTTGGTCTATGTATGTCACATTGGTCTAAGTATGTCCGCCTGAGACGTCCGTTATAGGCCCTTCCCTTCCCTTCCCTTCGGGAAAGTATTTCTTAATGATTCGCGATACTCATCGTTATCAACCCTTGTATGTCCCCACTGCTGGGGCACGGGTCTCTTCCTGCATCGCAGGAAGGTTAGGCCATACTCCACCACGGGGGCCAAGTCCGGGTTGGTGGAGGATTGTAAGACAGTGGCGGGCCTTACTGTCAGAAGTTATCAAGCCGCCCATAAGGCCTCTGACATGGCTTAACGACTGCCATTATATGACAGCCGGCACCAACGGCTTAACGTGCCTTGCGAAGCACGGAAGCGCTCGAAAAAATGCCACTAGCGGTAGTCACGGGACGCTCACCCATCCTGTACCTGACTATACTGATACTCATACATAGTTATATATTAAACGGGTCGCGAAACGTGGGGAAATAAGGTAATTACGTTTTACCTAGTAAATAATGGCGAGTAGACCCGTTTAATATAAGAGTATAACTAAATCGGGAAAATTGCCGAAGGAGATTTATTTGTTTTGCATTTGGATTTGTTTTAAGGGCCTAATCATCATCATCACATTATTTTCAGCCCACCGCTGCCCACTGCTAGGTACCTATAGACCTTTTCCATCTCTCACAATCACTTGCGAACCGCCGAAATATTAATGTTATATTATAATTAAAAGTGGCGGTAGACTTCTGTACTTTAGTATCTATGAGCTTCTAGCCTGAAAGCAGGCAGCGCTTGTATCGGGTCAAATTATGTTACAAGTTTGCCGGAGAGTAGATTTTCTAGCGCTTTGTTGGGGGCAGGCAGGGACAACAAAAACTGAAAGCTGGAAAGACTCACGGCGGCAAGCCTTTTGTTCTTGGCTGTAACCGGCTTATACTTTTATCTAAACGATAAAAAAATTTATTAGTGGAACACGAGTTTGAAAAGATGGTACAGTGCTACACAAGAAATAAGTCTCGCGGATGTACCTGCGCAGATGACCAAATTTTGGATGTGCGGCAAGTTGATCGACCAATCAGATAGTTTTAATTGGCAGGCCGCGCGCCTTTGTTGCTATTGGTTGATTCAACGTCATCAATGCAGGTGACTATCAGTTTGGCAATATTAGCGTGAGCGAAATAGGTAGCGCTACTGCGGCAATCAATTCTGCACCTTAACCGTATCGGTTAAAGATCATGTTGAATGTACTTATAGCTTCGGGTACTTTCGTTACACTTCTTCCTAGTCTGCGCGAACGTAGATTCCCGAAGGGACTTTTATGATGAGTAGTACTGTACAATAATATTAGTTCTTCATGTTTTGTCATAGTAGACATTTTTATAGTTTTGTGTAGCTTATAAGCGTCCCACTGCAGGGCACAGGCCTTCTCTCAGACAGAGAGAGTATGGGCTAAATTACCACGCGTGCCCACCGCGGATTGAGGATTTCAAGCGCTGAGGTATTTTATATCGTATGATTGTATAATTAAATCTATAAATTCTATGTAATTATGACGGCCTCTGTGACGCAGCGGTAGCGCATCTGCCTATCATGCAAGAGGTCCCGGGTTCGATCCCCGGCTGGGGACAAAAAAAAAACCCCAGGTCCCAACCCCATGTTTACATTTTTGTGATGTCTTAGTGTACCCACATCTAAGGGACCACTGAGGCCGTGAAATGTAAGATAAATACGTACATACAATAAGAACCATTGATACTAAAATTTGGAGCCACAGATGCTTTAAATGAATCATGATATCAATCACTCTATCCCACTGCTGGGGCAAGGGTTTCTTCCTGCAACGCAGGAAGGTTAGGCTATACTCCACCATGTGGGCCAAGTCCGGGTTGGTGGAGGTTTGTAAGACAGTGGCGGGCTCTACAGTCTGAAGTTATCAAGCCGCCCATAAGGCCTCTGACATGACTTAACGACTGCCATTACATGACCGCTGCCACCGACGGCTTAACGTGCCTTGCGAAGCAGGGAAGCGTTTGTATCTATATTCAAATTTGCACTGACTACCCCCCTTTCTAATTTCCTTCAGCAACTTTCCATCGTAATGTTGTCTGGAAGATTGCTTTAAGCAATAAGGCCGCCAATTGTACTATGTATATTCGTAATTATTTTGTATTTTTGTTTTTCAAGTGTACAATAAAGAATACGTTTATCTTTTCTTATGTCAAACAAAGAAGTATTATCAACTTTCAGACAGATAATATACATGAATGTTAAGGTTGACCTGCTCTCGACTGTACAAATGTCAAAGTTTGAGTCTGGAAGTCATGCAAGTACACGACTAAGGGTTCACGGAAAGGTCTCGCTAGCGAATTTTACATCACAATTTAAGTAGATATGCGCTCGGAACTTGGCGTTCGGTCGAAGCGGGCTTTTTAGTTTTATTTTCTAGCCAAAGACTGCAGTGCCTTTATGCTGTAGAAGGCATCGAAGTTGCCACTTCGATAAACCGGACGTTTTAGTTTGGCCTCGGTGGCGCAGCGGTTTAGCACGCTGACTGGAAAACGGAAGGTCTCGGGTTCGATCCCCGGCCGGGTCAAAGTAGGAAACGAACTTTTCTAGTTTGTCTCGGGTCTTGGATGATAACTATGTGTTTATTGTATTAAATCTATCGTCGAGTTAGCACCTATAACACAAGTCTTCTTCTTCTTCATCAGGCTATATTAGTCCACTGCTGGACACAGCCCTCCCCTAATGAGCGCCATAGCGCAAGGTTGTGCCATCATTGGGAGGTAATGCCCATAATCCCCACGCTGGGCATGCGGGTTGGAGATCGCAGTTTGGTGGAATTATACTGCACGGGGCGCTGCTGCCCACACCCCAGTATGTGTCCCTTAGTCGCCTTTTACGACACCCGCGGGAAGAATTTGGGTTGGTGAACACAAGTCATTTAGTTGTAATTAGTATAGTATAATATTTCCAATGTCCATGAACATTTATATTTAGGTACTTGGAGCCGGCAGACAATAAAAAAACTTTGTTCTAAAAAGGTTGCGCATAAAAAACGATCTTGTATAGGGCCCCGTTTTTTATGTAGCCTATAAACGTCCCGCTGCAGGGCACAGGCCGTCTCTCAGAGAGAGAGAACCTCGAGAGTCTCTCGCTTTCGAGTCCATTGTTCTACCCAGTGCTACCCCCGCTTATCTTCTTCTATAATATAATAATGAATCGCTGAATGTGTTGGTAAGCGCAAATCTCGAGAGCAGTTGAACCGATTTCGCTAATTCTTTTTTTAGAATATTCCTTGAAGTACGAGTACGATAAAAAATTAAGAAGTTCGCTGGGTCAGCTAGTTTCTTAAATTTTTGTTATTTCTTATAATATAACTTTTTGCTCAATCTGCCATCATAACGTAACACACATTAAATGTCAACGAATTAGCTGCTTTAAGAGAAAAATCCATTAATCCATCCCGGCTGGGAACAAAAAAAAGCCCAGGTCTTGGATGTTTACATGTTTGTGATGTTGTTTCTGGTTCCCACGACACAGGGTATCCTAGTGTGGGGCCAGAAGCAATGTATGTGCTTGTATGTAAATGTATGTATGTATGTATGTATGTATGTATGTATGTATGTATGTATGTATGTATGTATGTATGTATGTATGTATGTATGTATGTATGTATGTATGTATGTATGTATGTATGTATGTATGTATGTATGTATGTATGTATGTATGTATGTATGTATGTATGTATGTATGTATGTATGTATGTATGTATGTATGTATGTATGTATGTATTAATAGCTCAGCCAGACAAACGGTGGGATACCATAGGCATAGTAATAAGGAACATGGTGAGGAAACCCACGGCTTAAGGCGAGCCTCTAAAATGCATAGTAGTTCAATAGAGTCTGATATTAATCCGGTATTGGACGTTTCATTCGCACTATCGGCAGTCTGGTAACCAATCGCGTTGTTGTACTGTCGTATGTTTTATAATATGTGGTCTAGTGTACAATAAAGAATATTCTTGTCTTATCTTATTACTTTGGGTATGATCACGATGATATCAACCCTTTGTATGTCCCCACTGCTGGGGCACGTCTCTCATCCTGCATCGCAAGAAGGTTACGATACTCCACGCCGCCGGCCCCAAGTCCGGGTATCGTTATCAACCCTTGTATGTCCCCACTGCTGGGGCACGGGTCTCTTCCTGCATCGCACGAAGGTTATGCCATACTCCACCACGGGGGCCAAGTCCGGGTTGGTGGAGAATTGTAAGACAGTGGCGGGCCTTACTGTCAGAAGTTATCAAGCCGCTCATAAGGCCTCTGACATAGCTTAACGACTGCCATTATATGACATCCGGCACCAACGGCTTAACGTGCCTTGCGAAGCACGGAAGCGCTCGGAAAAATGCCACTAGCGGTAGTCACGGGATGCTCACCCATCCTGTACCTGACCGCGCCTGTTGTTGCTTAACTAAGTGATTGATTTCAATCACTCGGTTCGCCTAGGCCACTAGCGCTTCGTGGTATAAAACCCTTAAATTGCCGTAGATAGATAGATAGATAGAGAACACTTTGTTGCACAACCAGAAAAATATTACAACCATGATTCTTAAATCTAAGTAATGCCGTATCTATAAAAAAATACCGCTGTTTACACTCTACCTATAGGTTTACACGCACATGTGTGGGACACAATCTCACTCCAGGAAAATAGACGGAGCGATACAGCACAAGACTGCATTGATTACATTTCAGCGTTTTTACTTTATTTATCCTCGCCCGTGCTATGTACAGTGCTGTACAGTAGGCCATAGTCAGATCGGTCGGCCAACAGCGCTATGGCGGGCTGCATAAGAGCTAGCATCGAAGTGAATTTGGTGCGGACTGTAGTTTTTAGTCGCCCGTGTTTCATTTTTGCTGGAAACTCGTTTGTTTACAAAGAGCAAGTGTGTACAAAGAACTGCGTGTATTCTCTTATGTACACACACAGGTGATGTAAACAGGATAAAACAGAGTGTTCACTGGCAACTGTTTCAGATAATGCATGAAATCGTAGTTATTTAGCTCACTTTGATATTTAAACTTTCGTAAGCATATTTATTTAAAAACCTCTGGCTATCCGTGCCACTGATGCCGTGAGTCGCCCATTGGCTCAATTGGTAGAGCGCTGGCATGGATAGCCAGAGGTTGCGGGTTCGAATCCCGGCATGGGTGAAATTTTTAGCCTCTAAATAGGTTTTTAAATTTGTTCCTTAGCACGGGTTAGTGCATTAAAAATAAAAATAGTATAAGCATATTTATTACAAATGAACAAAATGTCGGACAACTGTTGTCCAAAAATTATCTAAAAAAACAGAGAGAAGCTGAATTTGTGCGCGCGTTTGAGTGTGTGTGTGTGTGTGTGTGTGTAGAGCTTATTGTGCCTCTACCAATAATAATTAGGCTTCAAGAGAAGTAGCTGCTGAAATTCACAGCTGACATATGCCGCAAAGCACTGCGGCTGCATTCCCCTGTTTTAATTTTTTTTGTACATCAAGCTTGTGTGTATTTTAACCGACTTCAAAAAAAGGAGGAGGCTCCCAATCAGTAGTTCAAAGCTGCGGGAAAGTCCTCTGTGGTTTTATATAATGCTTGTCTCATTGTTCCTGAATATGATTTAATAATATTGGCCTTTTGCATCTACTTAATGTGATGATTTATGCAGCGTCCAGTGGTATCTTCACTCACACTAGATGGGTGAAGGGACCACTCCGGCGCTGCAGTGCCTGGGACATGGTTTTATAGATGGTATAGTATTTTCTAAGGTTAACACGAGCTGTAGACATAATTAAAACTGTTTTTATACGGATTTATGCTCGTTTATTACATTTTTACAATTTTCCAACGTTTCGGCACTTTTTCAGGTGCCGTGGTCCCGGATGACTGAGGTGACAGGTGTCTTTTAGAAATCATTAACGGTTAGTTTACTACCCTCGGCAAAAATTACAAAAGTTAATTATGAAGTTACGTTCCAAAATAGACAAACCAATTATTTTTTATATAAAGTCAACAATATTGATTATTAGTAATTGAAGTTAAAATTAAATTTATAAACTAATTACTTTATATGAACTTAAAGATACCGATTATTAATTGAAATTAAATTGATTTTTTTTATTATTTATTCTACAGTCACACTTCTAGCAAGGGGGTCTCATGCACTTAAGCACTGGTTCCCATGCTACCGGTATGTTCCAACCACGATCTCTATTAAAATTTGGATGCCGGCGGATCTCTATTGCCTCACGTATCATTCTAGGGAAGAAACGGTCTTCTCGGGCTAGAACTTTAACTTTATCGAAATGTATAAAGTGGTTGGTACCGCTAAGTGTATGCTCGCTGACTGCAGATCTACCAGAGCGCTTATGTTTCACATCAGCGGTATGTTCCTTCACCCGCTCAGCTATGGTACGCTTCGTTTGACCAATGTACGAGGAACCACATTCACAGTCAAGCTTGTATACTCCTGCCTCTTGTAAGGGAATCCTGTGCTTGATGGTGAGTCTCACCATCACCCGTGTCAGTTGTCTACCGTTGGAAAATCTCTGTTACAGAGGGCACACCGAATCTGCGACAAGGACCATCTACCTGCGGAACTTCAGCATGTCAAACGAGTACTTCGTGCAAACAAGCTGCAAGTTCCGCGTGTCCGTCGCGGAGGACGTGTCAAACCGGACACAGTCGAGCGAGTTCCAGCCTACCTGCCTTTCGTGAGAGGAGTGACTGACAAAATTGGGAGTATTTTGAAACGCGCCTCAATCAGAACCATCTACCAGCCGCCAAGAAAGATACACCAATTCATGCGAAGTGTCAAGCACAGGATTCCCTTACAAGAGGCAGGAGTATACAAGCTTGACTGTGAATGTGGTTCCTCGTACATTGGTCAAACGAAGCGTACCATAGCTGAGCGGGTGAAGGAACATATCGCTGATGTGAAACATAAGCGCTCTGGTAGATCTGCAGTCAGCGAGCATACACTTAGCGGTACCAACCACTTTATACATTTCGATAAAGTTAAAGTTCTAGCCCGAGAAGACCGTTTCTTCCCTAGAATGATACGTGAGGCAATAGAGATCCGCCGGCATCCAAATTTTAATAGAGATCGTGGTTGGAACATACCGGTAGCATGGGAACCAGTGCTTAAGTGCATGAGACCCCCTTGCTAGAAGTGTGACTGTAGAATAAATAATAAAAAAAATCAATTTAATTTCAATTAATAATCGGTATCTTTAAGTTCATATAAAGTAATTAGTTTATAAATTTAATTTTAACTTCAATTACTAATAATCAATATTGTTGACTTTATATAAAAAATAATTGGTTTGTCTATTTTGGAACGTAACTTCATAATTAACTTTTGTAATTTTTGCCGAGGGTAGTAAACTAACCGTTAATGATTTCTAAAAGACACCTGTCACCTCAGTCATCCGGGACCACGGCACCTGAAAAAGTGCCGAAACGTTGGAAAATTGTAAAAATGTAATAAACGAGCATAAATCCGTATAAAAACAGTTTTAATTTATAGATGGTGTAGGCTTGCCCAGCACCAATACCATCCTGAGAGTTTATTCGGCCTCGCCCACAGGAAAGACTAGTCAATACGTACGGAGCCAACCAAGCTAAGCCTCACGATGTTTTCCGTCACCGTTAGCGTGTGGTATTGCGACTACAAATTCGCAAATGTAGGTACGTAACTTTGAAATTAAACAAAGTCATTGGTACATGCCCGCACTGGGGATCGAACCTGAGGCTCTCGCTTGCCAGTCCATGGTTCTACCCACTAAGCTACCACCGCTCCTGAATATGAGGACTACCTTATTTAGGTTTGGGGGTCAATCTTACTTAAAACTAGTATATACTATAACTATATTGTTAGATAGATAGAGAACACTTTATTGTACAACAAATTGGAAATTACACAGATACCTGTTTTACACGCTTAAGAAACAAAATAAAAACATTCGAGGCGTATATTCCTTTTTTTACGCATTGATGACATCAAAACACGATTGTCCTATTGTAACTAACTGGATGTTTAAGTAGCCATCGATATGTAGGTACCTACGTATTTAGTTGTTCCCTCACCCCTATACAGCACCTCAGGCTCTAATCCCGTTTGACCGCGAGAGGCTCTCGCGGCGATCGATCCTGCAACCCGCGGTGCACTATCGGTGATTAATGCCCCCGCTACCCCTATTGCTGGTACGACTTGCAGGCTAATTCTCTTAAGATAAAAAGGTTTTTTTTATTTATAATCGCCTATAAACGAATCGCTCGCAGCCCCGGCTGCCCGAGTGATCTTAAACGATCGCGAAGCTTAAGCAACACAGGGCGCGTTCAGTGCATGCATGGGTAAACCGTCTATGACTAACGCTAGTGGCATTTTTCCGAGCGGTTCCGTGCTTCGCAAGGTACGTTAAGCAGTTGGTGCCGGCTGCCGTCGATAGGTGGCAGTCGTTAAGCCAAGTCAGAGGCCTTAGGGCGGCTTGAAAACTTCTGACAGTAAGACCATCCACTAGTCTTGCAAGCCTGCACCAATCCGGACTTGGCCCCCGTGGTGGAGTATGGCCTATACCTTCCTCAGCAAAGAGACCCGTGCCCTTCGGTGGGGACATAATAGGTTGATGATCCTGATGATAAACATCCCAGGGCGCAGGCGTTCTCTCAGAGCGGGAGTATGGCCTTTATTACCCCGCGTGCCCACCGCGGATTGGCAATTTCAAGCGCTGATGTATTTGACGATGATAAATACCTATCCAACAAAAAATTACTTCAAGAAAAAAACACGCACTTAAAAGTGTCGGAGTATCACTTATGTGGTCATAAAAATTGAGAGGCGGTTTTGCAGCTGTAGAACCTCGCCGTCTTCTCTTCTTTAAACATTAATCGATTTTTTCGAAATTTCACTGATGCCGGTAGTCGCCCATTAGCTCAGTTGGGAGAGCGCTGGCACGGTTCGGTTCCGCGACCTCTGTTCGATTCGGCACAGAGGTCGCGGGTTCGAGTCCCGGCATGGGTGGAATTTTTAACCTCTACATAGGTTTTTAAAAAAAATTGTCGCGGGTTAGCGCAATAAAGAAAAGAATATTAATCGATTTCCACCTGAAACGATCCTAGATTGTTGATCCTAGGTTCAAGACTGTAGGTTTTAAAAATAGTTGTCACAGTGGTAAAATTTTTTTACTGTTTATTTTTTGAAAAAAAAAGTTCTAAAAACAAGTTATGACTTTTATTCTATTGGTGGAGCTAGTTAGCACTCCCAAGCGCCTTAAAGGTTCCTTAACAGTTACTTTGGCGTTTTCTTCAACTGCTACGCGCACATATTACTTTTCCAGGTGCCGCAGTACCACGGGTGCCGTGGTACCACGGTCAGTCGGCACCTGAAAAAGTGCCGAAACGTCGGAATATTGTAAAAATGTAATAAACGAGCCTAAATCCGTATAAAAACAGTTTTAGTTATGTTAAGTTATAAATAACAATACAAAATAAACCTTACCTTATTACAAGATATTCGGTTCTATCCGATAGTAGCCGAGGTACGAGTATATTCTAAAAGATAACAGACTATGTTTACCACAATACTGTGTTTTATGATGGATTAGCTTAAATATGGTTGTAGCATTTGGCTTAAATATGGTAGTATTGTGGTAAACATATTTCGTAACACTTGTTCAACCCCTGTTTAATTTTTTTTTTCACTAAAACGGTACATACGTTAACATGCGCCAAGTTTATTGACGCGCTTAAGCCGACTAGTGCACGGCTATTTTTGTTCAATCAATACCTTCGTTAGCCCAACATTTCCGACCCAACGTTTGTCAGCCGACTACATGTGAACAAGCATTCACAAGCTCGGCCAGACACATCGAAATAGGCATCGGATGAGTAATAATTACTTTCACACAACACAATCATCAAAGTGACACAAACCGGGGCGTGGGCAGCAGTGCCCCCTGCAGTACAATTCCACCAACCTGCGATCCCCAACCCGCATGCCCAGCGTGGGCGATTATGGGCATTACCCCCCAATGATGCGCTCTTGCGCTCTCAACCTTGCGCTCATTAGGGGAGGGCTATGTCCAGCAGTGGACTAATAAAGCCTGAAGAAGAACACAATCATAAAAACCTATTTAGAGGCTAAAAATTCCACCCATGCCGGGACTCGAACCCGCGACCTCTGGCTAACCGTGCCACAACACAATTACTTGACCTAGTCCCAAACTGGGATACCCAGTACTATGGTAACCAGGCAAGGACGCCACAAACATGAAAATACACCCAGACTGAGGCCACTTGTACAAATGTACGGCGGCCCCCAGTGGGAATCCAACGACCTCTGTCTTGGTACCCAAGCTCCTTAACGGCTAAACCAACTAGGCAGCAGTAATGTTTTTTCGTTTATGATCCTTAGTTTTTAGTAGAATTGTAGTGTTGCTGTATTTAAAGTCGAATGATGTTTACAATTCCATTGGTTGCACAGCAGACTTGTTACGTAAAGCTTTAATTTCGTGTGTCTAGCCCTACTTTGTATCTAAATAAATAAAAATAAATGAGTTGTGCTTACGAAAGTTTTAGTTCAAAAAATAAATGAAATGTCCAATTCTACACCGGGTTGGTTTAAAACGAGTGACGTTACGGTCTACGTTGTGATGAAGTGTGCAAACTTGTAGTTATTTTAATTGGAGGACAATTATTAAAATTTCTAGCCTATATAAGTAAAATAGATTAGATATACTTATTTGTGACAAATAAATTATAAATAGCATTAAAAATTTATTTAACTTCATATTCCATAATTATATTAATGATTTATAATGATATTGCTATGCCGCTCCCGGTAAAATTCATACGTAAATAAATAAATATCGTGGACATATTACAAAGATCTCGTTAGCCTTATACTAAGTACTAAGTCATTTTTATAATACTAAGTTTTTTAATACGTTTAGCCGTTGGTGCCGGCTGTCATATAATGGCAGTCGTTAAGCCATGTCAGAGGCCTTATGGGCGACTTAATAACTTCCGACAGTAAGGCCCGTATTTATTTTCCCCACTACACTACGGCCCGAAGGCACCGGCTTTCACTGTAATTTGACATTCAGTAAACAGAATGTAAATTAACATAACATAACATTTACATACAGGCATATACATTGCTTCTGGCCCCACACTAGGATACCCTGTGTCGTGGGAACCAGAAACAACGACATCACAAACATGTAAACATCCAAGACCTGGGGTTTTTTTTGCCCCCAGCCGGGGTTCGAACCCGGGACCTCTTGCATGGTAGGCAGATGCGCTACCGCTACGCCACTGAGGCCGTCAAATTCTTTACGTTGAAATATATTGAATGGAATTGGTTTTGGAAAAGTTTCTTTTCAACATTTCAATCCCACATGTCGTTTGTAAATCAACCCCAAACTACTTGTTTCTTGCTCTTCCTTGAGATAATATAATATTTGTACTTAGTTTGAAAATGAATCCAGAAAGACTTTCTAGAGATCTTGCTCGGTTGACATATTTTCTGTAAGTGTCGCATATCACAAAAAAAAAATGGTATTGATATTTAAATCGGTGTCAGTCATGTATCGGGATAGGATTATAAGATTACTTTTCAAGTTGGCAAATCTTGATTGGTTTTAATTGTAAATATTTAATACATACATACATAACCTCACGCCTGTATCCCAGAGCGGTAGGCAGAGACCAGGGACTGCCACTTGCCACGAGCCTGACAGATCACCTTCGCTTCATCAACGTTCATAAGTCGTTGCATGCACGCACGCCGGTTCCGGGTACTTTTTATCTTTCCCTTTGCTAATACATCCCCTATTTGGTCGATGAAAGTCCGTCTGGGACGTCTCTTACCAGCCCTTCCACTCAAATTCGCAATATATATTTGTTTCGTCAATCTTTCTTCCTTCATCCTCTCCACATGTCAAAACCAACGCAACATTCCTTTCTCAATTCTAGTCACTACATCTTCTTTCAGTCCACAACGTTCTCTAATCAGACTATTGCGTATCCTGTCATTCAAAGTAACACTACACATACTTCTCAAGGACCTCATTTCAACTGCATTAATTCTGCATAATATTTTTATCTTTATTACAAAGTGTTGTCGTGGTATATTTTTAGTAATTGTGAACTGCCTATTTGTGGATATCTGTTATTGGCCCTGTGAACTGTATTTTTATTATTGTGTTCAAATACTTTGTTTTCGCTGTTGATGTTCTTAATAAAATAAATAACCGGCCAATACATGTGCATAATTCACCTCCAATAGTAGTAAGTACCTACTATTATTGTTGTTTCTAATCATCACTTTCTAGCACGTCTTTACTTACCTTGAGGGGCAAAATTTTGAGGATGTTTTCATCACTGCAGGCACTGTGGTGGCGGGTACACAGATTTTATAAGAATTGGGAGAAAGGCCAAAACGCTTTGTTTTAACAAAACAATCAGAGTCTAGGTACAGCTAGAAATTCATGTTCTCATTCATGTCATTTTTCCGCTAGTCGAGAGTGGTGACGTCACCGGGATAGCGTACGAAATTAGCCGGACGTCCAACGGAAAATTGTACACTGAAAATCGCAAAAGGCAGTCAGCACGGCGGCGCTCCGTGCAACCGGGGAGCAAACAAAAATACCGTGCACGGTACTGCTTTTTTGGTCTGTTGCACTTTTTCTAGTTTCACCATTCCTACGTTCCCATTTAGAGGTAATTCCAGCATTGGTACGACGACACGAGCGCTATAAATGTCAACCTTTAACATATTTTAAACTTTCGCGACTTGTACACATAGTTAGAATATTTTCGGGCCTAATGGTGCTTTGTGGTAGCTGATTGAGGGTAGTCTGAAACCTCATCAGCCGAAGATGCGAACGGGTGCCAGCTATCAGTCTTCTCGTGACCACGATGACTGTAACGTCGTCGAAACGTCGAGGTAAAATAGCAATAAATTACTACGCGATTAAGCCCCGAAAATATTCTAACTATGAATATCTTTATTGTGAAAAAAGGATTACAATGATGGTTACTGGCTCCCGGACTAGGATTCCCTGCGCTATCTAGTCTAGAAGCCTGGCTACCGGCTTCTAGACTAGAATCGCGGCTTTCCAGTATATAATTATTGACTGATGTGAGAGATGTGTCTTAGCTAAGATCGACTCAGTCGCCTATTATTTCGCCCTTCAACACATAGGTATGCTGTCTTAGAATCTGTAAATCACTTTTGTATCAGCACTTTTTCTAGATCCTCTGACAACCAAACATCACATCTCATATCTAGGTTTGTTGAGTTCACTAGCTCCAAGAGAGGAGTAGGTATGTCCGATTACGTTTCACCTGATAAATAATAATCATTACAGCCTTTATCCGAGAGAAGACATGAAGATGCAAGTATACAATGTTAGCAGTGGGTCGAGTTCGTTGTAGAGAAAAGTCTTCAAAATAGTCACTCTATACCCCCACAGTTTCATTACTTGCGATCCTTTAACTAACCCTATTTTTGGATGTCTGTTATTGGCCTTTTGAACTGTATCTTTATCATCGTAATCGATTTATTTGTTTTCGACATTAATCATCATCATCATTCACCATCATTTCAGCCCATTGCAGTCCACTGCTGGTCATAAGCCTCCCCCAGGGTCCCGATCTCCAAGACCCGATCTCCCGTTTTCGCCATCCAGTCACCACCAGCCACCTTTTTCAGGTCGTCGGTCCATCTGGGGGGCGTCCTACACTACGCCTGCCGAGTCGTGGTCTCCATTCGAGAACCCGTCTGCTCCAACGATCATCGGTTCTGCGATAGATGTGACCAGCCCACTACCACTACAGCCTGCTACACTTCTGAACTATGTCAGTGACTTTGGTTTTTTGTCGGATAATCTCGTTCCTGACTTTGTCCCTTAACGAGACTCCGAGCATACACCTTTCCATAGTTCACTGAGTGACATGCAATCGGTGGGCTAGTTTCACTGTCAGGTTCCACGTCTCGGCTCCGTATGTCATGACCGGCAGGACGCATTGATTGAATACCTTGGTCTTCAGGCATTGTGGCAAGGTTGACTCGAAGATGTGACGCAACTTTCCAAACGCTGCCCAGCCAAGCTGCACTCTTCTGGTGATTGCACACTCAAAGTTGTCTCTACCCAGCTGAAATTTTTGTCCTAGGTAGACGTACTCCTGGACAACTTCAAGGGCTACACTTTCGACGAGAACAGGCTCGGGGACGATGTGCTCGTTGAACATGACCTTAGTCTTGTCCAAGTTCATCCCGAGCCCAACGCGTCTCGAGGCAGCATTAAGACCGGACAGCATTTTCTGCAGGTCTTGCAGCGATTCTGCCATTATGAATATGTCATCAGCAAAGCGGAGGTGTGTGAGATATTCACTACTGACATTGATACCCATGCCATTCCACCACAGGGTCTTGAAAACATCCTCCAGAGCATTGGTGAAGAGTTTCGGGGAAATAACGTCACCCTGTCTTACATCTCTGAGCAACTGGATGGGTCTTGTTTGGTGGTTCTGCACTTGGACGGACATCGTTGCCATTTGGTAGAGACTTTTCAGCACCTCCACGTACCGCCAGTCGACTTGGCATCGCTGCAAAGACTCCAGAACAGCCCAGGTTTCGATGGAGTCGAAGGCCTTCTCGTAGTCCACAAATGCCAGACACAGCGGTTGGTTATACTCTTCGGACTTCTGTATAACATGCCGAACAGTATGGATGTGGTCTACGGTGCTATAGCCTTTACGAAACCCAGCCTGTTCCGGTGGCTGAAAGGCGTCAAATCTTGATGCAAGACGACTCGTGACGACTCTCGAGAACAGCTTATAGACGTGGCTCAGAAGCGTGATCGGCCTATAGTTTTTAAGGAGCGTTTTATATCCTTTCTTGAAAAACAATGCCACTACACCTCTGCTCCACGCCTTCGGGGTAGTCGCATTGGTTATTACAGAGTTACAGAACCTCCTCAACTTCCCAAGGACAGGTTCACCCCCAGCCTTGAGGAGCTCAGAGGCTACTCCATTTTCACCGGGAGCCTTCCGGGTGCCTCGTACAAGCCGGTGATCGCTGCCGGTATTAAACCTGCTGATCACTGAGACATCCCTAAATATGTGCGTCTTGTCGGCTATGATGAAGTCAATCTCGTTCTTCGTCACACCGTCGGGGCTCTTCCAGGTCCACTTCCGTTGGGGCTTTTCGACATTAATGTAAATAAATAAATGTGACATTTTGTCAACTGTTTGTACATTACACTATTTTTATTTTTAATGCACTAACCCGTGCTAAGGAACAAATTTAAAAACCTATTTAGAGGCTAAAAATTTCACCCATGCCGGGATTCGAACCCGCAACCTCTGGCTATCCGTACCAGCGCTCTACCAATTGAGCCAATGGGCGACTCACGGCATCAGTAAATTTCGATTCTCTTTACAATATTCTCTGTATTACGTACAGGCAGCGACATCTCACTTAAGCAAATTGCATTACTTACAGCCCCGACCACCTACTTTGCAGTTAGGTTTAACATCGGAACGATATCACTGTACCCACATGATTACACTATTTTTATTTTTAATGCACTAACCCGTGCTAAGGAACAAATTTAAAAACCTATTTAGAGGCTAAAAATTTCACCCATGCCGGGATTCGAACCCGCAACCTCTGGCTATCCGTACCAGCGCTCTACCAATTGAGCCAATGGGCGACTCACGGCATCAGTAAATTTCGAACCTCTTTACAATATTCTCTGTATTACGTACAGGCAGCGACATCTGACTTAAGCAAATTGCATTACTTACAGCCCCGACCACCAACTTTGCAGTTAGGTTTAACATCGGAACGATATCACTGTACCCACATGATTACACAATTTTTAGCCTCTAAATAGGTTTTTAAAACTGTTTGTACAGTCGAGACCAGATCATTAGTTAAATCCGTGCACTCT
Organism: Yponomeuta sedellus; assembly: GCA_934045075.1. Classification (NCBI taxonomy): domain Eukaryota; kingdom Metazoa; phylum Arthropoda; class Insecta; order Lepidoptera; family Yponomeutidae; genus Yponomeuta; species Yponomeuta sedellus. Next base: position 659,210 of record OW203746.1, read on the forward strand.
ACCCCGTTGCGAAAATTCTAGCGACTGTACCTAGCAAAATAGACTTAGTGAACTTATTTTAACGTAAGTAGCAAAATATAAATAGTCAAATTGATCACCAGAATTTTCCCAATTGATCAGTTCAAAAATTATTTAGCCCGAAACTAGCTTGTTCCGTTTTGTGAAGCTTTGTAAGATAATTTATTTTGATAAGCAGTCATGTAAAAAATCAACACCAGTGGACACGGCTCTGCACTGCACTACATTTGAGTTAATTCCGGCTTCTCCGCCCAATTTACATGCATTATTCTACTTGTGACAGGAACGCTGCTGGCGAAATGTATTTTAAAGCTTATTAAAATTAGGTACTTGGGCAGAGATTCCGTTCCCTGCGCCAAATTATAATTACAGAGTGACTTAGTCTATATACGTCTCACTGCAGGGCACAGGCCTCTCTCAGAGCGATTATGGGCTTAATTAAGAGGCGTGCCCATCGCGGATTGGCAATTTCAGGCGTAAAAATTGAAAAAATGTGAATTTATTAAAAGTACTGACCGTACCGACAGTACCGAATGAACGACGATGAAGCGAAGGTGATATATCAGGATCGTGGCAAGTGGCAAAACCTGGCACCGCCTACCCCTCTGGGATACAGGCGTGATGTTATGTTAAGTGATGGAATTTATTATTAACTTCGGAATCAGTTCCGGAATCAGTTTCTTGATTTTTGGAGTACGCCAGGTTTCGCTCGCGTTCGAAGTGCTTAATCATGATTAGTAGATGAATGTGAATTTATATTTATTGAAATATTCCACAGCTAATTCGGAATTTATGCGAATCACGGTCATAACTATGCAAAAGTTCCTAACTGAACGATGACTGAGGGCTGGTGTCCGAAATGAGATTTTCACTAAATAAATACTTAAGTAACGTTCTGTTCAACACTACAGTTGTGTATTTACTTAGCGAAATTCTCAATTCAGAAATTGGCCCATCATTTATTAAATTTACGGTTTGGCGCTTCCGCGCTTCGCAAGGCACAAGTTAAGTTAAGCCGCTGGTGACGACTGTCATGTAATGGCAGTCGTTAAGCCATGTCAGAGGCCTTATGCTCGGCTTGATAACTTCTGACAGTAAGGCCCGCCTTTGTCTAAAATTCTCCACCGACCCGGACTTGGCCCTTGTGGTGGAGTAAGGCCTAACCTTCCTGCGATGCAGGCAGAGACCCGTGCCCCAAAGTGGGGACATAAAAAGGGTTGATATAATCATGCCATCAAGGTTTGGCGAGGACATTCTTGGACAAAATTCTCCCCGCTCCATCGCTACTCAAGTATGTGGAAAAATGTGCCTATTATGTGTAGTACAAGAAGCCAATAAAAGGGAAAAATTTCGGGCATGTTGGACATACATGGCAATCGTATCGCAGGCTGTTTAGATGAGAATATAGATTCCAATAAGGCTTACGTCTAGTATTGGGAACGTCAGCCCTAACGAAATCCGGTCGTATGGACAATAATTTGTTCATTCACTGTTGTTCCAGGATGCTAAGAATTTGCCTGGGTTTAGGCACAATATTTACATTGTAACAGAAAGAAACAGGAGAATAGTTTTAGATCGTAAATGCTATGTTGGAAAATAAATAACCAGCACAATAGAACCCCTTGTCCTGAGAGACGAGTCCACTAAATACATACTTGTTGTCCTAAAGCGATAGTAATCCAGTAGATATAACAATGGAATCGGAACCGAGAGAACCGGGTTCGATAACCAGTGCGGGCATGTATATACGACTAAATTTATTTTGGGCATAGATAGAGAGATAGATAGAGAACATTTTATTGTACATAAAAATGGAAATTACACAGATATTTCTTAACCTATAAGAGTATAATAATAGAATAGCAATCCCATTTCGGCATAAGTGGAATTTTTAGCCTCTAAATAGGTTTTTTTAAGCCAATTTCATCTAAACGTAATATCCCAGGCACTGCAGCGTCCAAGTGGCCCTTTTACCAATCTAGTATGAGTAAGGTGCCACTGGACGCTGCATAAATCATATCATTACGTAGATACAATGGCCAAAGATTTTTTGTCTTATAGGATGGTATTAGCAAGGAAATCGGTCTTTTTATTGAAACTGTTTCGTTCGTTCGTTATTAACCCTTGTATGTCCCCACTGCTGGGGCACGGGTCTCTTCCTGCATCGCAGGAAGTATAGGCCATACTCCACGGGGGCCAAGTCCGTGGTGGTGAAGGATTGTAAGACAGTGGCGGGCCTTACTGTCAGAAGTTATGCCGCCCATAAGGCCTCTGACATTGCTTAACGACTGCCATTGTATGACAGCCGGCACCAACGGCTTAACGTGCCTTGCGAAGCACGGAAGGTCTCGGAAAAATGCCACTAGCGGTAGCCACGGGACGGTCACCCATCCTGCACCTGACCGCGCCTGTTGTTGCTTAACTCAAGTGATTGATTTCAATGACTCGGTTCGCCTAGGCCACGAGCGCTTCTGCGAAACTGTTTCAAGTCTAATAAATAACCAATGGTGTAAAAAGCACCCTATTGGTATATTATATATGTCATTCCACTCTCAGAAAGAGAATAGGCTCGTCACCACGCGTGTCCACCGCTGATTGGCAATATCAAGTACAGAGTATGTGAACACCTCCGGCAATCTTGTTTGCTCACGAAGTTTTCCTTCAAAACTTGTTTTGTATGGCGCCAAATTTTTTCAATAAAATTTCATTGATGATCAAGAAGAAGTCATAGGAGCTGCTAGCTAATAGACTTAATATTTTATTTATTAAGAGCATAAAAATGTAAAGTGTAATGAGTCACACAATCTGAAAATTCGCACAAAGCTTCTTCATAAAAACTAGCACAATAAACAATGAAAAACTAAACTAAATTAATCAAAAGTACCGCCCCGGGACACACCCGAACTCGAATAGACTAATTAATGAACGAATTTCTTGACGGCCTCGGTGGCGCAGCGGTTTGTCACGCTGACTGTTAAGCCGAAGGTCTCGGGTTCGATCCCCGGCCGGGTCAAACTAGGAAACGAACTTTTCTAGTTTGTCTCGGGTCTTGGATGTTATCTATGTATTTATTGTATTAAATATATCGTCGAGTAAGCACCTGTAACACAAGTCATTTAGTTGTACTTAGTATAGGGCCAACGAGATCTGTGTATTATGTCCATAAATATTTATTTATAATTTTTTTAAATATATATTTAATTTATATATAGTTAGGTACTTATTTACTTAATTATGAAATCTACTTCATTTTGTTTCATGATTGACACTACCTTATTAACCTAAATCAAGGTTCAAAATATATTATTATGTAAGCCGCATATCGCAATGAAACTAAAACTAATTTCCACCCCACATTAATTTACACATTAATTTAAAATGAATCACATCACACTTCACACTAATATTATAAAGGTGAAAGTTTGTGAGTTTTGTGATATTTGTTACTTCTTCACGTCTAAACGGCTGGAGCGATTTCAATAAAATTTGGTATGGTCTTAGCTGACATCCTGGATTATTATTAAATTTCACAGATGCCGTGAGTCGCCCATTGGCTCAATTGGTAGAGCGCCGGCACGGATAGCCAGAGGTTGCGGGTTCGAATCCCGGCATGGGTGAAATTTTTAGCCTCTAAATAGGTTTTTAAATCCTGGATTAACACATAGGCTACTTTTTACTGCGGGAAAATAGCTTATTCCCATAGGAAAATCGATAACCCGCGGGTAACACCGCGAAGCACAGCTAGTTAGACAGATCCCGTCTTTGTTTACCATCAGGCGTGACTAATGTGTCAAGCTGTGGTGCTTAAAAAAAACTACATACTGGTGTCCGCTAAGATTTTTATTGTCTCTGATAATTATTTGAATTATAAAATATTGTTATCTTTAAAAACCTATTTAGAGGCTAAAAAATTCACCCATGCCGGGATTCGAACCCGCAACCTCTGGCTATCCGTGCCAGAGGTTGCGGGTTCGAATCCCGGCATGGGTGAAATTTTTAGTCTCTAAATAGGTTTTTAAATTTGACCTTAGCACGGGTTAGTGCATTAAAAATAAAAATAGTATATTCTTATCTTGGCAAATTACGAATAACCTTTTCGTTGTAACTCTGCATGTACCTAATACTCGTGTTTGTAAAAATAAAGTTGAAACTGTATTAAATTGAATAGCGAGTTTCCAGCAATATCGGAAAATCAAAAACGGCCATCGCATAAAATTGCTTCCAGGTCGTAAAAGCGATACACGCGTTAATATGACTTTTTAGATTATTTTTATGAAGCACGGGATGTTTTGATTTTCGCTGGAATATGGTTTCTTTAGAGGCTACCGGAATATTGCATAAGTATGTTGTAAAGATAAGTAGCTTATTTTTGGGATTCCGGGTCAGGTGCTCGTTGGGTTAGGTTAGCCATCATCATGTGTCTACCGCTAGTGGCATTTTTTCCGAGCGCTTCCTTGCTTCGCAAGGCACCCAACCCTAAGCCATTGGTGCCTGCTGTCATTTAATGGCATGCGTTAAGCCATATCAGATGCCCCATGGGCGGACTGATAACTTCTGGCAGTAAGGCTTGCCACTGTCGTAAAATCCTCCACGAACCCGGACTTGGTCCCCGTGGTGGAGTATGAGCAAACCTTCCTGCGATGCAGGAAGAAACCCGTGCCTCAGTAGAGACATACAAGGGTTGATATCGTGCAAATGGTATCCGAAAATGAATTTTGACGTTGGGAAGGAAGTTTGTCAGGATCATAACATTACATTAGAAACGCTAGCCTCTACCTATCCCCCCAGGGGATACGGGCTAGAGTATGTGTAAGTATTGAGATGAAGTGTTTGTACAGGCTCTGCGTTAGACAAACGTTAATTAAGTCTGGGATCCATCTCTAGGAACATCAACCTTTGTGTGAACAACAGCATTTTATCACGAACAATGCCGACGAACCCCACCCAATTTTCTTATGTAGCCTATAAATGTCTCACTGCAGGGCAGAGGTCTCTCAGAGAGAGAGAGAGTGTGTATGGGCTTAATTAGCTGAGGTATTTGAAGGCCGCAAAATTCAGGTTTCCTCACGATGATTTCCTTCACAGTAAGCGAGTGGTATTGCCCACACTATGGTTACCGGAAATCCCTAAGCCCAAAACAAAAACAATAAACTTCAAGAAAACTAACCACAACGATGTCCATTCAATTAGTGAATCAATACATTCCGAAACCTAATTATGAACAGAGCCATTATGGAAAGATGGTTCAGGTAAAACCAGCGCCATTGTGGCTACGGAATCGTTAGTAAATGCGAAGTGCATTTAAGTACTTAGCCAGGTATAAAAGTTAAATTTCTAATGGTAATTGTGCCAGTGTATCAGTAGTTACGAAGTGAAACGCACGAGGAACCGTAGGAACATGAAGATCTTGGTGAGTTTCAGTTTTGCTTTCTCAATCTCATTGCCAGTAATCTCAGGTGTCTGATTTCTCAACTATATAGTTATTTCTTTTTGTTTCAATTTGTCTATATTCCAATCCGTTGCAGCTGATTTGCAGATGAACGTTACCAGTAAAACTAGGAGTTCATCTATAAATCTATGTCTAGTTGTCAGATCTAGATAATTTTAGAGAAAGAATCTACAAAGAAAGTCCAGACTTAGTCCTTTCAAAGTCCTTAATTAACAAAGTTTATATAATTATTATAAAACATAGAAATCGTACATTGCGTTGGCTTTAGCCATCATGATCATCTAAATAATCCTCTATGTTATATAATTCACGGATGTCAATATCTCAATCAATATTTCTTCGACTGTTCATAGTGTCTTTCTTTGTTAGCTTCTTCTCCACATAATCCATTTAATGTGAAACTAACATAACTTTGACGTTCATTAATAATTTAGTTTTTACAATGAATACAAATAATTGATTTGATATGTCCGGTCATCTTGAAAACGAGCGGAAAGATTCAGCTCATTAGCAGATTTAAATCCTACTTATGACTAGAATAGAAAAGTGTTTATTTAATAATGTTCATGCACCCACGTAATGAGATGACCAACCAATGAGATGAAACAATATTCTTAATTCTATTTTCGTTCTCTAAACTAGGTTCCGCAGAACTCTTTTGTAACCTAATCTAATAACTTGTTTCATTAGTATTTATTGCTTCTTGGAACTAACTTTATCATTGTCAACTTGGAACTAACTTCATTGGTTGTATGTGCAGTCAGTTCACCGTTGTACAGTAGAATCCCGAATTCACGATCCGCAGCTTTGATACCCCAATATGTCATCCGCTCCCTACAACCACTTGGATCTCCACCCACGAGCTACCTCTTATTTTATTACACAGTCATGACAATAACTATGTTAATCAATCCCACAGCTTGCAATCAGCGCTCTTGCGCTCCTCTCAGCCCAGGCAAAGCCGTACGGCCCCAGCATGGGTTTGGGAGGCTACGCGGGTGGCTATAATAACCTCGGCGGGCCTGGTGGAGTCGGCGGGCTCGGTGGAGTCGGCGGGCTCGGTGGAGTCGGCGGGCTCGGTGGAGTCGGCGGAGTGGGCGGGCTTGGCGGAGTCGGTGGGATTGGAGGGGTCGGTGGAATCGGCGGAGTCGGCGGAGGCCAACAATTTGGCGGCCAGCAGTTCGGCGGCGGTGGCTACGACGGTGGCGCTAGCGGCTTCGGCGGCGGCGGCTTCCAGCAGGGCGGTCAGCAAGGAGGCTTCCGGAGGGGTGGACAGAGCAGCGGATTTACACAGGTGCGTACAATAGCCAATTGATATCGAATAACCGCCGAGAGTGAAGCGACTAGTTAGTCAGTCTCGAGATTTCTTGAGAAAAAAAACTCCACTATGATCATCTTTTCTCAAGTCATTTTAAACTTAATACATCAGTTGTTCCGTGCCATAAAACAACCTATTTAGAAGCTAAAATTCCACCCATGCCGGGATTCGAACCCGCGACCTCTGGCTATCCGTGCCAGCGCTCTTTCCAACTAAGCTAATGGGCGACTCACCGGCATCAGTGTAGTCGCTGCCTGTACGTAATACAGAGAATATTGTAAAGAGGTTCTCTAAATAGATTGACGACCTCTGTGGCGTAGCGGTAGCGCGTCTGCCTACCATGCAAGAGTTCCCGGGTTCGAATCCCGGCTGGGAACAAAAAAAAACCTCGGAGTCTTGGATGTTTACATGTTTGTGATGTCGTTGTTTCTGGTTCCCACGACACAGGGTACCCTAGTGTGGGGTCAGAAGCAATGTATGTGCTTGTATGAAAATGTAAAATGTAAATGTATGTAGATTTAAAAAAATATCATTAGCACGGGTTAGTGCATGAAAAATATTGTTGCCGTCGATTACTTTGAATGTCAAATCATTAGTTAAATGTTTCAAAAAAGTAGGGAGTATTCCGTCACGTTAGCTGTTTATCCCGGCGCAGCCCTACAGCCCTATTCTCATCTGCAGATCACCGACGCGCACCAGTCGTCTGGCGGTGAGTCCGGCGGCGGCAGCTCGTTCGGTGCAGGTGGCGGTCAGGGCGGCGGCTTCAACAACTACAACCGCGGCGGTGGCGGTTTCGGCTCCTCAGGATTCGGATCCTCCGGGTTCGGGTCTGTGGGCCTCAACGGCTAAGGAGGTCCAAGCTCGTAGACTAGCAGGGCACAACGTCTATGTGTGAGTTTATGCAGGCAAGACGGATTGTGTGTGTAGACAGGAATGTAAAAGCAATAATTAAATTAAGTAGAACATACAGAAAATTACCTTTTATTTCCATTATAACCATTCATAAGGTGGGTTAATATTTCAAAACCAACGGAACTAACGGTTCGGTGAATCAATAAGTACCTAGATTACGCGCGCCAAATCCTGCACGATTCCAAAGGTGTAACTGTCAAACTACATGACGATACTACGTTTGTTCCTACTGCTAGGGCACTGGCCCTTTCTGCATCGCAGGAATGTTAGGCCATACTCCACCATGGGAGCCAAATCCGGGTCGGCGGAGGATTGTAGGACGGTGGCGGGCCTTACTGTCAGAAGTTATCAAGTCTGACATGGCTTAGCGACCGTCGTTACATGACAGCCGGCACCAACGGCTTGATTTGCCTTGCGAAGCACGGAAGCGCTCGGAAAAAATGCAACTAGCGGTAGTCACGGGATGGTCACCCATCCAGCACTTGACTGCGCCTGTTGTTGCTTAACCTTAGTTATTGATTCCAATCACTCAGTTCCACTAAGTCACGAGCGTACAATGTTTGTGTGCAATCATCACATCACACTAATATGATAAAGGCGAAAGTTTGTGAGTGTGTATGTTTGTTACTTCTTCACGTCTAAACGGCTGGAGCGATTTACATAAAATTTGGTATGGAGTTAGCCGACACCCTGGATTACGGTTAGGCTACGTTTTACAGCTGGAAAATGTCTTTTTCTGTTTTTTTTCACAATTTTTTCTTCTTTCTAACCGTAACACCGCGGGGCACACCTAGTAAAGTATAAAATGGAATTTAAATAAAAACTTATACTGCTTGAATTATATTCTTTTTTTAATGCACTAACCCGTGCTAAGGACAATTTTAAAAACCTATTTAGAGGCTAAAATTCCAAATATGTACCTACGTAATACAGAGAATATTGTAAAGAGGTTCGAAATTTCACTGATGCCGGTGAGTCGCCCATTAGCTCAGTTGGTAGAGCGCTGGCACGGATAGCCAGAGGTCTCGGGTTCGAATCCCGGCATGGGTGGAATTTTTAGCATCTAAATAGGTTCCCACTTGAACTAAAGTAATGCTGTAGCTGGCCAGTCACTTTGTATTGCAAAAACTTTTTATTTGCAGTCCCGAGAGCCAATGGTGGCCACAACAAGGCCTAATATGGTCAGGATATTGTACATTGTCGGGTCACGCTCGTACTGCGTGTGACTCACGGGTTGCGCAAGCGACGAAACAAACACGGTTTTTAAGATTGCTTTAGTTGGTAGCTATTCACAGCTTGCAAGGTCGACCTAATTAATAGCAGATCAGTAATTCGGTACCTACTAATATAAATAAAAGGATAAGCAAAGACTCTTTTGCCGTGAGTCGCCCATTGGCTCAATTGGTAGAGCGCTGGTACGGATAGCCAGAGGTTGCGGGTTCGAATCCCGGCATGGGTGAAATTTTTAGCCTCTAAATAGGTTTTTAAAAGACTCTTTTGCCAGGGTGACAGGAGCTGGCGTGGAAAGGGAAGGGGGAGGCCTTTACCCAGTAGTGGGACACAACCGAGGCTACATAAATATAACATAACATTTACATTGCTTCTGGCCCCACACTAGGATACCCTGTGTAGTGGAAACGATAAACAACGATATCAAAAACATGTAAACTTCCAAGACTTGGGTTTTTTTTGTCCCCAGCCAGGGATCAAACCCGGGACCTCTTGCATGGTAGGCAGGGGTTTTTAGGGGTCTAAAATGAAATGAGAAAATTATGAAAAAGAAAAAAGACATTGCCGTTTGCTACTAATTATATATAGGTACTGTGTAAATTACTAAATAGTTAAACAATGAACATAAGCTCACGCCTGTATGAACGAAAACGGAATTACATTTTTTGGAGTTTTATGAAAAATCAAAATCGCTTGCGCTTGACTTGAACGTTATATTTGTAGTTTTGACCGCTGTCACAGAATAGACCACAGATAATGTACAATTGTAAAGCAAAAAGAAAAAAATAGTAAAACTCAATGATTCATTTTTTGAACACTGTTAACCGGAGAAACCATGTCCCAGGCACTGCCGCATTCGAGTGGTCCCTTCACCCATCCAGTGTGAGTGTAGATGCCACTGGACGCTGTATAAGTCATCTCATTACGTAGATGCAGAGGACAATTCCATTAGGTACGGAGAGATACGCAAACAGAGGTTTGCCGTTTACCACGATCCAGACATGCTTCTTTCGGTATAAACAAAGAAGCCAACATCTTTAAAAACCTATTTAGAGGCTAAAAATTCTACCCATGCCGGGATTCGAACCCGCGACATTTTTCCGACGGCACTTTTACCGGTGCCGTGGTCTCGGATGACAGAAAATAATAATAAAACGAGTGAAATCGGTATAAAAACAGTTTTAATATTGTAAAAAGGTTCGAAATTTCACTGATGCCGGTGAGTCGCCCATTAGCTCAGTTTGAAAGAGCGCTGGCACAGATAGCCAGAGGTCCTTCAAACTGAGCTAATGGCCGACTCACTCACGGGAGGTTCGAAATTTCACTGATGCCGGTGAGTCGCCCATTAGCTCAGTTTGAAAGAGCGCTGGCACGGATAGCCAGAGGTCGCGGGTTCGAATCCCGGCATGGGTGGAATTTTTAGCCTCTAAATAGTTCTAAAAATTGTTGTAAGTGTATAAGTAGCAAAGTGTTGCTTTCGCGCGATTCCGTTTGAAAGGTATCTTGTATTCTAAGGTGTCCTTAAAGGGAGTTGTTATATCTCATATCTTTGCTCACCGAGACACACTATATCTCTATCATATCTCGCTCACCACTTGTGTCCTAGCTCACACGACGTCCAATTAACTAAGTGCGTGTGGAAACAAGAGACACAAGTGGTGAGTCAGTCTAGTCTATCTATTCCCTACTTTATCCAGGTCACACATTTTTTTTTGGTGAACTTTCGCTCATCGCTCGTTGGTTACGACGAGAAATGCGGCCGAATGTAACCGATGTCAGACGATGTTGATCTCGCTCTCGCGCATTGTGTGTGAGCTGGATAAAGTAGCAGGAGATGACTACCGTACTGAGTTGAGAGTATGTGTGAGGGAGCCAGATATAGTTGACATCTCTGGGATATGAATGGGACACATTTGACGGCGAGGGAGTTGTGTGTCCACTCTTATCTGGCTCTTGAGTTACCCAAGGCTATTCTAAGGTTAGTTAGGTAGGTCTTAGGCGTTTAGTCCAGCGTTTTGGTGGTATTAGTCTAGAAACGAGTGCATATTTCAGCGCCTCTTAGCAAAAGTTTTTGGCCCAACTGCCGCTGCTAGTAACACACTCCACACTAATAGAGTTGAGAGGGTGCCAAGTGTGATACACCCTCCTCCAGCCATTAAGATAATGCGATGGCATGCGCATGCATACGGTTACGTGAAAAACGTGCTAAAGGGCTGTTTAGGCGTGGCTTATCTGCCTACGGGACCTTCAATGGATAGGGTATCGAATTTAGCTCTTTCGGTTTCGGTAGGAATTTCTGCAAACCCCGGCAGCAAAGGACTTGACGCGAACCCAGTTGAGCAAACGGACAACCCAGGACAAAAAATCCTGGAGTAAAAGAACGAGGGGAGCCGACCTCAAATAATGGGATGAGGCAAAGACAAAGAAGAAGGTTGAAGGTATGTCTAGGATTTCTTTTAACGGCTCATGATGCTATTTTTTTATTAACAAAACGTCCCTGGCCGACACACAACACTCACTACGCCTGCGGACAGGTCCGGTAATAAGGCGCGGGATTTGTATTTACTTAGCACTGGATTCCGCGTACTTGAAAGCTTGAAACCATGCTATGTGTTGAAAGGATGATTTCAGCCCTGATGTGGTTGAAACCATCCTTTTAACAGAGAGGATGCTTTCAATCGTTCAAATACGAATAAGATAGTGAGTTAAAACAAGGATGGTTTTATCTATAATATAAAAATGAATCCCCGAATGTGTTGGTAAGCGCAAATCTCGAGATCAGCTGAACCGATTTCGCTAATTCTTTTTTTTAGAATATTCCTTGAAGTACGAGGATGGTTCTTAAGAAGAGAAAATAAAGAATCGACTGTTAGGCGGTAAGAAGTCCGCTCGGTCAGCTAGTTCACTATAAAAAACAAAATGTTTATTTAGTGAACGTAAAAGCTGTTAGTTTCGAGAAGACTGATGACTGGCTCCCATTCGCATCTTCGGCTGCTGAGGTTTCAGACTACCCTCAATCAGCTATCACAAAGCACTATTAGGGTTGCGACACACTACACTGACAATGTCGGACGATAAGCCATGTGACTTTTTTCCACTCGAACACTTCGTAATGACCGGATCCCACGTTTGCGACAGTGTGAAACCACATTCCCGCAATAAATTATTACGCGATTAAGCCCCGAAAATATTCTATGTGTACAAGTCGCGAAAGTTTAAAATACGTTGATAGATATCTGCGTCAATACTGGGCTACTACATGCATCTCCAAGCTAGATTCACAAGTCACTTATCCTTCCGCACACAATGCTTGAAAGAATCGCAGCTGAATAGCAAGCGACCAAGTACCAGGAGCGCATGAGTGCAACACGCGCGGATCTCCTGCATAAACAGCACGGATTATGTGCAGCCCATACGGACGGCAAAGCCCCGAATACAATTACTGCAGGGCACTTCCGGATAGCGACGTACAAAAGTTACTAAAACAATCGGATTATTCGAATATTGCATCGTTTCGACAACAATCTAACTAGAGCTGAATAATCGATTAAACGGATGTTGGAGCTGCAACCGCTAAGCTGCAGTGGAACAGGGCGGGCTACCTCAGCCGTATAGGCCCAGAGAGGTGGGCAAAAATCGTCACTGACTGGGTTCCGCGCGACGAATATCGCAAACGTGCCCGATAATCGAATAAAGTCTTTGCGTCAGTCTGCTTTTGCGTTGCTTTCCGCTTACGCATACTTACAATACGCACGTTGTGCGCCCATGCCATCGCTCATTCATGATGCATTACCTGCAATGAAACAAATAAACACATAAATAACCACAAAATAAGATCACTTAAAAAATTATTGTATTTACCGGAAAAAAACACAAAATATTTACTAAGGTACAAATGTATCATTGGCATAGTAAAATAATAACGTACATAATAATGTACCTAATATTTATTGACACTGCTCGCGGGCACTGCAGATACGGCAGCTCCGCCCCTTCGCAATCCAGCGATTATTAATCGAATACTATGATGAGTATTCGAATGAGTCGACTACTTTATTTTTAACAATCGGTCGTGACTACTTTCGCGAGCCTGCCTGGGTAATACGATGGCACGAGTCACACGTTTTGTAGCGCTCAAGTGTCAGAATTTGACAACTAATACCAACAAAAACATTCTGTAAAAACTAGCAGTCATAATAAAATAAATAACAATCTTCTAATAGTTTGGATGGGCTCTTGTGTTGTGTGTTCTGTCAGGGTCACCAGGTACTCAAGATCTTCGATTTTCCTAGTTTTTATAGTTTTCCCTTTATGTAGCCGTTAAACCCGGAGTTTATGTGAAGTATTAGTTCTATTTTGATGATCATTGAGTGAGTGTCATAAATGCGAAACTTTGATGTCGCTTAACTTCGGAACTAAATGATCTACAGACTTGAAATTTGTATTTTAAGTATGTGACTATAGCTTACTGGATGAGGAAAATTTCTGCGTTCTGGTCTTATCCAGAGGTTCTCAAACAGGGGCCTGAAAATGCGGCGAAATTATCTCTCAACATTATCTTCTTACAATATGTAAGTTGAATGTTATGTTGATTATTTTATTTGTAAATATTAATTTGTATAATTGTTGTGTGCGTGTAGTGTGCTATAAATACAATGTCTAAAACATAATGCTAATCAAAGCTTGTGTCTAAATAGGATGTTTCATATCTATGTAAGTAAAAAGCTTCTTGTATTTATTTATCCACTTCCTATCGTAAGTTTTAATAGATCCATATAACCGATCTGGAAACGTGTCTACCTAAAGTCTATTTAGCCTAGGAATAAAATACACTGGGTAATAGTATGTAAGAATTTATGTGAATAAAGAACATTTAAAACAAAAAACAACAAGTTACGGCAGTGTTTGCTTCGCGCTCGACTTGGCGTGGGCACTGCCGTGCTCCCTGATACTGGGAAGTCGAGGCTTTTGACATTTAAAACGCGCGACTACCATCGTCGTACTGCCCAGCCTGAACCTTAATTTACCTTGGGCCTGTTGTTTTAAAACAGGTCGTTGGAGATTGCTCATTGTCAGAAATAACAATTACTGTCTCGAGTAAGTTCTATGTAATGGCCTTTCTTCTTTTTCCCGTGCTCTCCCGGTGTTTGGCAACCAATTCGCCATCTCTTTTAGGGAACAGGGTACCACTGCCGTAGTGATAAGGTCACTGTAAAATGTTTTTTAAATAAATTATCTTTTATCTTTATCTTTCTTTGTGGTTACTAAACGTCACAGAGAACTGCAACGCGAGCCGCCCGTTGAAACGCCTTCAAATGATAAGCTTTCTTAATAAATACTTCATAATTATTATGTAAACCGGAGCTTCTTTGGGACCAGTACGTCCAAAAACTCAAAATCGACGAAAAATGTCCTCAAATGTAGAAGGCGGCTTATATAGGTTAATGCAAGAAGCAAATATGAACATGGTCTGTGAAAGCTTATTATTTGAGTGCGCTTCAACGGGCAACTCGTGTTGCAGTTTTGTTTTCAATAATTTGGAGGCTTAATTTGTAACATTCAGCGGTCTGGTAACTCATCGAAGGTAAACAAATTTACTATAAATATATGTTCATAAATTATATTTTTAGCCAATTTTGTAGCATAAAAAGTGGTAAAATGGAAAAAGTTGTAAATGCTGTGCCTCGACTTTTTGTCTTAATATGTCAATAAACGCTTTCTATTTTATTAGTAAATAAATGTATTAGTATTCACGTACCTAAAATATCCGCATCATAAAAGAAAATTCCCTAAATCTTGACAAAAAAATTGTCAAATTGGGGAAAGAATTTGAAAAAGTTTGCAGCATTTATAATAACAGGAGAGAAGAAACATACATAACGTTAAACACACACGTACTGCGACGGGAAACCGGACATTAACTCCCAGAAAAAGCAGACCAGCAACCTTAACATGTTAATTCTGAAGCTGTTCCTATTTGACCCACTTATCTGATCCTGGCTTTATTGTTATTATTTCTTATTGCACAAAAGAAAGCGCACAGGTGGACTTAATGGTCATTAGCATTAAGCCCACCTTTTTATACGCTTTCTTTAAACCTAACCCCATACTTGTTTTACACGATAATGCCATGGCAAATACAACTACAGGATTATTTCGAATTCAATATAAATATTCACATATAAAAAATAACAGATTATGCGAAGAATAACAAAGAAATACAATAACATGTGCTATTGTTTTTTGTGGCACAAGAATTTTTAGGAATGTTCATAGAAATGCTTGTGCCTTCGTGGCAAGAAAAATACACAAAATCGGCAAGAAACAAATAACAGCGAACTGAGAGTCCACACCGTTTTCGAAGTACGTAGGTTAAAAAGACGCACAGACTATTTGTTTAGGATAATATGTTAAACGGGTCGAATCGCCATAATTCGCGTGACAGCAGCATTACAGTTGCCGTGGTCATGGAAAGCCTGCATTAGACCGGTTTAATATGTATAAGCATCGCGAGTCATCAAGAAATACCATTTGTTCAAAGTTTAGTGGGTTAGACCGGAACAACCCTAAGCGCTCTAATTATCGCACAATTATGAATGCAAACGCAGTGAAATTAACTGCACTATTCAGTGCTGCACTAATTAAATTTGCAGTTAACAGCATGCGCACTCTACGAAACGATAAGTTTTGAGTATTTCAGAAATATGCATCAGCTAGAATGTATGCACTTACCTACAGAACCGGCGCGGCTTAAATGTGTTAAGCATACCTACTCTGTGCAAAAGTTTTAAGCACACTCAGTACAAAAGTACGGACATAGATAATTAGTTTTAAACAGTAAAATAATTATATTCTTTTTAATGCACTAACCCGTGTTGAGGACAATTTTTAAAAAAACCTATTTTGAGGCTAAAAATCGAAATCGCGAAGAGCGCTGTCACGGTTAGTCAGAGGTCGCGGGTTCGAGTTCGAGTAAATAGGTTTTGTAGTATAATTATTTTAACGAAATTTAGAGGACGAATGTTGTGTAATACATTTATCACATCACACTATGACATCATCACACTAATATCATAATTTGTGAGTATGTTTGTTAATTCTTCAAGTCTAAACGACTGAAGCGATTTTAATAAAATTTGGTATGAAGTTAGCTGTCGCCCTGTTTTTTTTAACGTAAAAAAATACATTCTGTTTGCTGAATGTCAATGTACAATGTAAAATGTAAGCTGCTGCCTTCGAGCCGAATTGTAATGGAGAAAATGGCAGCGGAAAATAAACTCCACTCTGACCATGTTTTCTCAAGTCGTCTAAAACCAAATACATCAGTTGCCACGTATACTCATACCTAATAAGATTTCATGTTTGCCATAATAACTTTGAATGCCAAAGCATTAGATAAATGTCATAAATGTCAAAAGTAGGGAAAACATAAGTGCTGCGGCTAGACACACTGAGCTACTGGGACTCTTATTCTTTTTCTAATTTTCATAAATACCTAATTTTTAGGACCTAGTCGAATCTGCCACCATTCCTTAAAACCTCAGCACATCCGGTGACGTCACGTCCGTCTGGCTTTCCGAGAAGAATAGCCTGCATCAGCGAGGCAGCTCTGCAATGTAATTCGGCGGAGAGTTAGACGTCTTCTTTGTTTTCCCGGAAATGCGCATTCCTTGCAGTAAGGTTAGGCAATACTCCATCGTTATCAACCCTTGTATGTCCCTTGTATGTACTGCTGGGGCACGGGTCTCTTCCTGCATCGCAGGAAGGTTAGGCCATACTCCACCACGGGGGCCAAGTCCAGTGGCGGGCCTTACTGTCAGAAGATATCAAGCCGCCCATAAGGCCTCTGACATGGCTTAACGACTGCCTTTGCATGACAGCCGGCACCAACGGCTTTACGTGCCTTGCGAAGCACGGAAACGCTCGGAAAAATGCCACTAGCGGTAGTTACGGGTCGGGGTCACTTATCCTGCACCTGGCCGCGCCTGTTGTTGCTTAACTCAAGTGATTGATTCAAATCACTCGGTTCGCTTAGGCCACGAGCGCTTCAATCATACTCGATCGCGGGGGCTAATTTGTTTAGTAAAATTCGTGTACCTACCGGATAGCAACACAGCCAACCGTCCTTAGTTTAATATGTATAGTTATTTAGTTAGACCTGAGATTTCCGCACTTAGCCTCATAGTTGGGCCATTGTACGTAGCAAGCGCTGAGTTATGCTAACACCTCCGACACTAGGGTTTCCTTACGATGTTGTCCTTCACCGTCAGCGAGTAGTATTGCTACTGTAATTTCACAAATGTACATAACTTAGAAAACAAAGTCATTGGTACATGGCGGGGTTCGAACCCACGACCTCCCGATTGAGAAGCCGGCGTTCTTCACCGCTCCACTACCACCGCTCTTATATGTGTATGGCTGTTGGTGTATCATATCGCAAGGCAAGTTGGATTGACTTTTGGTGGACCTTGACGACCTTACAGTACGTATATATAGTTAGTAGCAAACGGCAGTTTTCTTTTTCAATAAATTCTCATTTCATTTTAGATCCCTCGAAAAAAAAACTGCTTTTTTACGGCCGGCCTCTATGGCGCAGCGGTAGCCCATCTGCCTACCATGCGCAAGGTCCCGGGTTCGATCCCCGGCTGGGAAAAGAAACCCCCATGTCTTGGATGTTTACATGTTTGTGATGTCGCTGTTTCGGGTATCCACGACACAGGGTACCCTAGTGTGGGGCCCGAAGTAGTGTATGTGCCAGTATGAAATGGTTATGTTAAATGTTACTTCTGTTGCAGAAACTTCATCTTTGGTCGCAACACAAGAAGAAAATATCACTTTGCTGCCAAGATGCAGGTCTAACATAAATCCTGCATTATTTTCCGTTTCACCGAAAAGGGACCATCCATAAATTACGTCACACGTTAAAGGGGAGGGAGGGGGTCGACGAAGTGTGACATAGTGTGACAGGGGGGCGGGAGGGTCCTAGATTTCGTGACGTCACATTTCCAAATCTAGGTGTTAAAACACGAACTATGCACTATTAACGAAATAGGTACTCAAAACATTGGCAACTCTCGATATAAAACTAATTTCGGAACGGCTGTTTGAATTCAATATTTTCTAAAAAATATAAAATTGCAAAAGATGTGACGTCACACTAGGAGGGGGGGAGTCTCCCAAATGTGACCAGCTGTGACAAGCACGGGGGAGGGGCCAAAAAATCACGAAATTCGTGTGACGTAATTTATGGATGGCCCCAAATCTCGTAGCGTCGTAGCTTAACTCAAGTAAGCGTACTCAAGTAAGCTTACTCAGAGTAGGTACCTTATTTTGTCCAAAAAGTGTAGAAATTAACGTAAAGTTTTGCTCAGGCTTTTCGTCTGTGTTAGTTAATTTCTTGCACTTCAAACGTTATAAAAATAAAAACTACTGTCATTTCATTAAAAAATATGTATTGTGCTTAAACAAAGGTAGTAAATGGTCTTAATATTCGATAACACCACTAATACAGTTTCGCTTTCGGTTTCTTGAATTTTTGGACAAGCTGTATGCCCCTGAATTAACAATTCTTGTTGTTATTTCTGGTTTCTGGTATCAGGCATCTTTTATTTACTTTTATTTGAGTCATATCATAGTTTTGCTGTATGCAAGTTAATTTTTATTTTATTACGGAACAATCACTATGTTGTGATATATTTAAGTTCAACCCGAATGGAGAACTGTGCCCCGAGATACAATTTAATTTAGTTTGGGGTTCAGAGTTACTTTATACATTGTTATGTGTTATTCTGAATAATAAAAAAAAATCAATTTCATTTTAATTTTTCATCTCGCTTTACGCGGTGAACTAAAGCAAGACAGCGCTAGCCCATAAAGGGATAAAACTTTTATCGTGGCGTTGTATTCTCTATCAGCTGCATAAATTGACCAATATTTTGGTTTCTCACCACAAGAGCAAAGCGCAATAAAAGCACTTTTATGACACCCAGACGGAGTCATTAAACTGTAAATGTAACACATATTATATTAGATCGCATCACATAATACGCTCACCTTCACCCATTTCGAGACATATGGTTTCATAGCAACGTTCAATTTTGTTGACCGAGATAAATAACCTCCACCAACCCGGGCTTGAATCGCTCGTAGCCCCGGCTGCCTGACTGGACTTAAGCGATCACGAAGGTTAAGCAACATAGGGCGCGTTCAGTGCATGGATGGGTGACCGTACATGACTAACGCTAGTGGCATTTTTCCGAGTGGTTCCGTGCTTCGCAAGGCATGTTAAGCAGTTGGTGCCAGCTGCCTTCGATAGATGGCAGTCGTTAAGCCATGTCAGAGGCCTTAGGCAGCTTGATAACTTCTGACAGTAAGGCCCGCCACTGTCTTATAAACCTCCACCAAACCGGACTTGGTCCCTGTGGTGGAGTATGGCCTAACCTTCCTGCAGGAAAAGACCCGCGCCCCAGGAGTAGGGATAGGGGCTAGGGTTCATATCGAATCGAATCGAAAAGTAATAAAGATAATATCTAGGCTAACTTTACAGAAATGAAGACTCCGACTATATTCAGATTTGAAGTGGAACCAACTACTACCAGCCAAGTAGGAGCTAAACATTATATGACTTCTGAGGCAGTAATAGTCGTCCCTTAACAAAACTTGAGAGATTATGAGAAGAAAGCGAGAAACTCATCTTGGGGAGTGCGGAATACGCTTTGGTTAACTCGAAGCCTGGACCAACTTACGTGGGCCCTTCCCCGTTTACATGCGGCGCTTTAGCTTGCTTCTCACACTGCCGCCACTTGCATACCTACTTCACTTGTTTACTAAGACCGATTCAGACTGGAGATTATCGTGGGTTAGCTGGAAGAAAATACTATCTAGTATTAAGCTCGCCTTTGTACAAATCTGTTTTAGTGCAATAAAAAATTTTTCATTCATTCATTCAAGGAGGTGGTTGGAATACAGTGGACTATATTGATCAAGAACAGTCGGTGTGTAAAAAAAGAATTCTGTTGGTTTGGGTGTTGCCAGATGTTGGCCGGCCACTGTAGCCAAAATTTAAAAATCGTCTTTTTCTTTCTAAAAAGTTCTTGTAGTCCAAATCGCTTAAATCTTTAGTGATTTAGCTTAAAAGCGCTTCGATATGATAACTTTTTCTAAAACTGGCACGTTTTATGTACCTACTTTTCTAAAATTCTCTCAATTAATGGTGAAATTCTAAAGGTACCTTTTATTAAATGTCCATCGCCGCTTCATTTATTCATCGCTACTTAACAACGCCACGAATCCAAATAAAACGTTAAATAAAGACATAATTACGTAAAAATATTCATGTAATTTGTTCCGAATTCCCAATTAACCCACAAGTCGGCGAAAAAAATTACGATGGCAACACTGGTGGGCTTAGCGGTGGTCACAAAATAGTCTAGTCTAGACCCACCCTATACTTCCGTTTTTTAGCATTAGAAATTTCATAAACAAAGAAGCAGGACTTGTCAACCTAAAAATCGTCTGCCTAATTTATAATTTTTTTTTTAAATATGCTTACCTACTTAGTACAATTTTGAGCCAACTGAACAGAGTTTTCTATCTACGTTTCAGATGTTATGAAATGAAACATTTTTATATCTACGTAATAATAAGCAGTAGCCCTGCTTCTTTGTTTATGCAATTTCTCATGCTAAAAAAACGAAGTATAGTATTGGATTAAGTTTCCTTTATTCCTGCGTGGTTAGCTGTAGGCTTGCCTACAAGTATACCATCCTGACAGCTTAGTCGGCCTAACCCACAGGAAAGATAAGTCAATAAGAGCGGAGCCGTGCGTGTGTGCAGGTCTGATTATTACTATTAACGCTATTACACGCAGAAGCTCTCGTGGCCTAGTCAAACCGAGTGATCGAATCAATCACCTGAGTTAAGCAACAACGGCGCGGCCAGGTGCAGAATGGGAGACCATCCCGTGACTACCGCTAGTGACACGTTAAGCCGTTGGTGTCATGTAATGGCAGTCGTTAAAGCATGTCAGAGGCCTTACGGGCGGCTTGATAACTTGTCCGTAAGACCCGACACTGTGTTACTATCCTCCACCAACCCGGACTTGCCCCCGTCGTGGAGTATGGCCTAATCATACGGCGATGCAGGAAGAGACCCGTGCCCCAGCAGTGGGGCCATATTAGGGTTGATATCGATTACACGCTGACAATATTGACAGTTTATGAGCTTCTGAATTTAATTAGTGACCCCTGCCAAATCCCCCTGTTAATAAATCCCTAACCTTTTTACTTCTCACACTTTCTTACATGCTGCAGCACTCTTAAGCGCTAGTTTTTCTTAGGTTGGGGGTGTCAAGTTACAGTGGCAAGAGGCTATTTGCACTAGTTGTGGTTTCTTTTCAGTTAAGATTGCGTTGAAGCAGCGCAGGTGCTTTGGGATTGTTCCAGTGAGGAAAGTTTCTATTTTTCAACGTGTGTGTGTCTCGTTCCGGACGAGAAATAGTCCACTTAACTTTATATGTTGTTTTTCTTTGCCTCTATTTCTTTAAGTTTTATTTCTCTGAGCGGACTTGACAAACAGTAATCAACAATTAGAGGATTTTCTCATTCTATAACTTAGGGACAGAAGGGACGTGAAACGGGAGCTCAGAAAATACATGACAATAATCCACTTTTATCAAAATTGAAGGAGATCCTTTGTGGCTGAGCTTTTCGAACGCCTCAGACACTGAGGTTTCCTCGCGATATTTTCCTTCACGGTTAGCGAGAGGTACTGATAATTTCACCGGACTACTACTACATACATAAGTCCATAACCTCGCGCCTGTATCCCAGAGTGGTAGGCAGAGACCAGGGACTGCCACTTGCCACGATCCTGACAGATCACCTTCGCTTCATCAGTCGTTGCATGCACGCACGCCGGTTCCGGACTTCTACTATTTTACAAGATTCGAAGTATAAAGCTACTCAAACGGTTGGTAAATCCTTATCAGTTATTTCTCATCATATATCTTTAGGAACTCAGACAACAGAGACCCTATAAAGTATTTTTAGACTTTTAGGGGAAAAAGCCTTATTTCAACTTCAATCCTTTTATAAATGATTTGGCCATCTGCAAATGCAAATGGATGTAAATGAACGGACCAGTGGTCTCAGGTGGGCAGATCCGTCAAGACCGCCAACAGTTCCTGGTAACTCAATAGCCAGTGGGTTAACGACTGACTGTCTGACCCACTGACGGATGTCCTTGGATCGTTAGTTTATTTAGTTAGTATAATGATGTACGACGTATACATAGTCTGAGGCAGGGCCTACTGACGATCTTACGCGAGCAAATGTGTTTTTTAAATTTTATGTTAGTGTAAATTTAAATGAGTGTTAGTTTACTTGTGAATTAATCGGTATATTTGTTTTTTTATGTATTCTGTAAGCGTCCCACTGCAAGGCACAGAAGTTCTCTCAGTGAGAGTGTATGGGTTAAATTACCACGCGTGCCCACTGCATATTGGCAATATCAAGCGCTGAGGTATTTGAACACCTGAGACATTCTGATTTCCTTGGTATATTTCTTCTTCTTCGGGCTATATTAGGGTATATTTACTAGTGAGTATTTTAGCCTTTTATGGCCAAAAAGGTGAGCTATACAAACACAGAAAGCTACTATAGATAGATAGAATATTCTTTATTGCATGTACACCAAGGATTACATAAGGGACTTATAAAATAACAGTACAGTACAAGTGGCGGCCTTATTACTAACTAAGTAATTTCTTCCAGACAACCATTGACGGAAAATAAGAAACGGAAACTGAAATACGGGTAGTCGACTACTATTATGTTAAGTACTATGTTAGTTTTTGATTTGAGAAGCGTCGACCAATTAGAAACTGTCGAGAGTAGAGGCTAGAAGCTAAATTTAGACTTTCAGCGAGAAAGTTAATACCCTACTTTTGGCGATGATAACAAACTGTAATATGAACAGTAACAAAACTTGGAAAATGGTTTTTGTTGTTTACCGATTTCCTAGTGAACTTATAACTAAGTTACTACCTCTCAGACTCTCTAGGGTTGGCTGAAAGAAATCTCTTACAGAGAGAAGCTCGCCTTTGTACATGCTATTTCTTATGTAATGTCCCCTTTAGTGTTTCATGTGTTATATAAAGCATGATATGAAATGAAATGATAATAAGTATCGGACGTCTCTTACCATACATGATCGATCACATAGATGACATAAACCACTGATAAAGCAATTGGTCTTCACGATACAGGTATAACCTAGTGTGGAGACCACAGTAAATTAGATTCGTAGTAAACTCAGCCATAAAAACTGTAACACCTTTGTAATGTACCTTCTGCTTCAAGTTTCAAGTCTTCATTTGTCAGCAAACACGGTACATGTAGATTTTACAAGATACATTTTTATGGACAAGCGTGTAGCACCATAATATGGTATACAAATGTTATAATTAAAATTTAAAATTTAGAAATTTAAAAGATATACTCAATGTAACATAAAGATATTGCTGTGTTTTAGTGAGTGGCTGTAAGTAATGCAATTTGCTTAAGTCAGATGTCGCTGCCTGTACGTAATACAGAGAATATTGTAAAGAGGTTCGAAATTTCAGTGATGTCGTGAGTCGCCCATTGGCTCAATTGGTAGAGCGCTGGTACGGATAGCCAGAGGTTGCGGGTTCGAATCCCGGCATGGGTGAAATTTTTAGCCTCTAAATAGGTTTTTAAATGTGTTTTAGTGGTTAAAATAAACATTTTGTATTTGTATTTTGTATATAAATAGACGTTATTCGACTTCTTGCTTCTATTCATACTCCAGTCTCTAATCGCCCTGTTTCACTGTATTTTTTCATAGAAAGTCTGGAATGTAGCATCGCATAACTCCGGAGTAGAGACTAGTTCTATTTACGGCGTGCAGACCGCGGCGACGGACGCTGTCACGGCGTCAGTCGATATCGACCGCCGGTAGCCTCGCGCTTTCCTCCATAGCTCGATGCTCTGTGCTGTAAATACTTGATGAGCAAGTACAATATTTTCCTTATGTACGTCGTAGACATAGTCTGAGACAGGGCCTACTGACGATCTTACGCGAGCAAATGTGTTTTCAACCGACTTCAAAAAAAGGAGGAGGTTCTCAATTCGACCCGTATGTTTTTCTATGTTTGTTACGCGATAACTCCGCCAATTATGAACCGATTTGAACAAATCTTTTTTCGGCGTATAGGTAATACCTCAAGGGTGGTCCCATTTAAATTTAATAATAAAATAATTAACTTTAAAAAAAAAAAAAACCGACTTCAAATGCGTGAACACAAAAAAACCTAATAAAATAATTAATTTTATTAGTTTTTTTTTGTGTTCACGCATTTGAAGTCGGTTTTTTTTTTTTTTAAGTTATTTAAATTTTATGTTAATGTAAATTTAAATGAGTGTTAGTTTACTTGTGAATTAATCGGTATATTTGTTTTTTTATGTATTCTGTAAGCGTCCTACTGCAAGGCACAGAAGTTCTCTCAGTGAGAGTGTATGGGTTAAATTACCACGCGTGCCCACTGCATATTGGCAATATCAAGCGCTGAGGTATTTGAACACCTGAGACATTCTGATTTCCTTGGTATATTTCTTCTTCTTCGGGCTATAATAGGGTATATTAACTAGTGAGTATTTTACCCTTTTATGGCCAGAAAGGTGAGCTATACAAACACAGAAAGCTACGTAAAGCTATGTAAAGTAGCCGGCAAACAGTGGATGAGACTAGCGCGAGACCGTGCTGGTTGGCGTGAAAATGAAGAGGCCTATACCCAGCAGTGGGGTTTACCGGCCTGATGATGATGACGACGATCATGTATAATAAGTAATAAGACACCTGAGAATCGACCACGTGGGGCCGCCTTAGAGTCGACAACATAACACTTACAAGCACTTTACCAATAGCAGGTTAGTGCTGATATCTAGCTATGACATACATACATAACCTCACGCCTGTATCCCAGAGGGGTAGGCAGAGACCAGGGACTGCCCCTTGCCACGATCCTTACAGATCACCTTCGCTTCATCAACGTTCTTCCCCTTTGCTAATACATCCCCTATTTGGCCGATGTATGTGCGCCTGGGACGTCCCTTAGCAGGCGGACATACATCGCTATTACTGAAACTGAATAATATGATTGGTATTGAAAAGACTTGGCGTGATATGGTAGAGGCCTAATCCCAGCAGAATTTGCGTCTGCGAAGATTCAGAAAGAGGTCATATCTGCCGGAGGACCGAATCACCATGCGTGTCCAAAGCGTATTGCCAATTTTTAGCGCTGAGTTATGTGATCATAAGAATTATTACAAGAATATGTGCGAGCGAGATATATGAACGAGCGAGACGGCATGCAATGTTGGCTAAGACTGGTTCTTGAGTGGAGACCGTGAATCTAGTATTGTGTCGGACATGTACGAAGTACGATTAAGATACGTCACCATGCAATGAACGAAAGGAAACGTTTCCCAGTGATAATCGGACATTCGGTCTATTCGTTCATTGCTCTCGCGGTCACGGATTGGCTGAATGAATAAATGAACCGGACCGGGTGACCTTATATGGCCGAGAGCGAACGAACGCTGCATGAGAGTGTGGTGATTGAACTGAACGGAGCGAAATTGTTTCGATCGGTCTCCCTTCAGCCGGTCGGTCTTTTCCGAACTTTAGAAGTAGGTCGTATGTCGTAGCCATAAAGATTATTTTTACTTGTTTTGTTTTTTGTTTCATTCATTGTGTCAATTCTGCTGGTTCGCGCGCTAATCCAAGTACTTTTTTAAAAGTAATACTGTGTTGTTTTCTCTATGTTAGTTTCTCTAACGAATATAACATAATATTTTCACTGTGTTATTATAGTGAATAATTGGTGAAGGAGATTTTTCTGTTTCGTGCGCTTTGGGACGCTTATTTCTGTGGTAGTAATCTTGTTCTGCGAGCTACTTTTGTTCTTTACAAATAACAAAAGTAGCTTACGAAAATCTAGATGGTAATAATTATTTCATTGTATGTAGGAAAAAAAACTACTTGAACTAAAAATATTTTTTGATTGACTTTTATCATAGTAGGTACTTATAAATACTTATAATATAATGGTGGCACGGCAACATAAAAAAATATTAATCATAAATTAATGGTCCTGTAATAATAAAGATATTAAAAAAAAGAATATTTTATGGCTGAAAGGTCAAAACGTGAACGTTGAGATGGTTCTACTATGAGGTCCTAATAGTACTAATTTACCGTACTAGTACATTGTCTCAAATGTAACAGTACGGACCGATCTTTAAGATGTCCGAGCAGGCCCAATACTACGTGAGTCAGCTAACGTAGCGTAGGACACCCTGTGAGCAGGTGGAGCGACGACATTCGCAAAGCGGTGAGCTGTGACTGGAAGAGGAGCGCTGAAGAGCCGAAGATCGGGCTCAGAGGCGTGTCTCGGGAGAGGGATATGTCCAGTAGTGGACTGAAACCGGGTGATGACGATGATAATGAAAGATTCTATATTGTATTGTATTTTTCTGGTTGTGGAATAAAGCTTTCTGTATCTATCTATATTTTACTGACTGTAACTTTTTAATTGGACGTGTCAACAAAAACTGTATGTTCACACTTCTCTTAGATACTTTTGCCATAGTCAACGGTTGATTAATTATTTGAAAAAAAGATTGGCACATTCAATTGAACATGGTAATTGTTGTCGTAGTAAATATATAAATTTATCGTAGTCCTAATAAAAAAAATTAAAAAAACATGGCGGCCCAAACCTAACCCGCACGTCAGGTAGGCCGAAAATCAAGTTTCACTTGCGTTCGAAATAAAACTTCGTTTCTACAAGAAAAACGCTTCAAGTCCAAAGCGAAAAGCTCGATTCTCTTTGGTGTGTGTCAACCACCGGCCGATCAGTGAAGGTCGCGTTAAGTGACCCTTAAGTGACCCCCGAGAAGATTAAACAAAGTTCTGTGCGAGTCACCGAAGACGTGTCCTTAGTTCGAAGTTTGGGAATAATGTGTCGTTATACATTATTCCCAAACTTTCTGAACGGTGTAAGAAGGTTATGTTAGAGAATGGATAATAGACATAACATTAGATATATAGATTTACATTTACATACAGGTATACATACAATGCTTCTGGAAACACACTAGATTACCCGAGGACCGTGAGGACCAGAAACAGGGACATCACATACATGAAACATCCAAGACCTGGGCTTCTTTTATCCGGGACTTCTCGCATGGTAGGCAGATGCGCTTCCGCTGCGCCACGGTGGTCGTCGGAGATAGATAGAGATAGAGAAAATGTTCTTGCACAACCAGAAATAAAGAATACGAGCATAATATATTAAATCTAAGTAATGTTATACAATAAGACCGCCATCTTATCGCTTAGAACGATCTCTTCCCGCCAACCTTTAGATAAAGTGGATCGCATGAAAAATATATACATGTGATTTGATCTTGTACAAGTGTCACGTGGTTTTATAGTTTATTCTAATCAAAGGTGCAAGCGTCAACGGAGTGTTTATCTTTTGTGGCAAGCCAACAACAGTGTATCCGTTCTTAAATGGCAAAACGAGTAAACAAACCTCACTCGACCACAAAACACGAATTCCGGAAGCATCACTCGATGTAGGTTACCACATTTAGTTATAGACACTAGTTAAGACACAGAAGCATCATATTTTACCGAAAACTGGCTGAATTTGTGATTAAAACTATGATTTTTTGCCGAAATTCTAAATACACTGATTTTATGATCACAGGTTAGCAAAAGTACACAGATTAGTTTGTAATTTTTTTTAGTGTTTGGATGCGGTTGTATCAGGTGAATGAAAGAACGAATGAACGAAATTGCGCTGTTATGTTATTTAAGAAGTGCACATAGCACCGGAATAATAAAAATAACAAAATAGTGTAGGTATTGCGGTGGGTATTGAATAAAGAATTGAAGTTTGATTGATTTTTTTACTAAAACCTTGAATGTTAAGCGGGTGTTCCATTAGCGAGCCACCAGTTTTCTTTACCGCAGTTTTTTTATTTTCTGCGAGCCAATGGTATAGACCGCAACTACATCACCCCAAAATCCGGCGATTTTGTTTTCAAATTTTACTCTGTGGGTTATACCGTTGATTCTTCGAGCATGCTTGAAATTCTGTCAGTTTTAATGCGGTATACAAAACTGCCAGTGGATCAGCCGAGCCAGCGAGCAAACAGTTTTTTTCACGTTGCCAGATGAGATTTTCTAAATATCTCCAAATCAGTATAAAAAAAAACTAAAAATGATATCTTTCGCAGCACAAACCCCATTTTAAATATTTTGAATGGTCTAATATCTTTAATGTTCTACACGTTTTTCGATTCCACTTTTCCCCATAGTGATCTTAAGAACTCTTTATTGAGGAGATAGCATTACCGCCAACATTTATTAGCGGAATTTTCTTAATTTTTTTGTCCTCATTAGTAAGTGGGTATGGGTCGAGTTCAGTGTAGCAGATGGATTGCGATACTAATATTACATCATTATTTAGATTATTTTATGACTTAAACTTCATTCATTCCATTCCAAACATACACTGTAGTATGTTTGGTCATGTGAATTATAATATTCTGCACCAATTTAGATACAGGCTGAAGAATTTATCAGCTTGTAACGGTGCAAAACTCTTTGCATCGTCTTTGATCATATTATTTTTGGTCCACTAACCCGTGCTGAGGACAATTTTAAAACCTATTTAGAGGCTAAAAATGCGGCACATGCCACTCGAAACCGTGACCTCTGGCTATCCGTACCAGCGCTATACCAAATGAGCTAATGGGCAAGTGCCGGCATCAGCAAAATTTCGAACCTCTTTACAAATATTCTCTGTATTATTTACAGGCAGCGACATCTGGCTGAAGTTATTTGCATCACTACAAAGTAGGTACTCGGGGCTGCGAGTGATGATGCAGGCACTTGCCCATTAGCACAGTTGGGAGAGCGCTGGTACGGTTACCCAGAGGTCACGGGTTCGAGTCTCGGCATGGACGGAATTTTTAGCCTCTTTGATATTTCATTAACACGTAAATAAAAGTTTAAAATCACGACCTCTCTTTGTAGATTTCTTTTGGATTTTGACTTGCTACTTTTGATGTTTACTTTTTGAAGAAAACTTATTATAAAACAAGTTATGATTTTTATGCGAGAACCATCGGTGGCTAGTTACCACACCAAGCGCCTTAAGCCGTTAAACGCCATATAGTTCACCGGTGCCCTCACCCTGCCCTAGTATTTTCGCCTTGGCGTTTAACGTTTAGCGCGTTGAAGCGCTCGTGGCCTAGTCGAACCGAGTGATAGGAATCAATCATTTGAGTTAAGCAACAACAGGCGCGGTCAGGTGCATGATGGGTGGCCGTCCCGTGACTACCACTAGTGGCATTTTTCCTAGCGCTTCCGTGCTTCGCAAGGCACGTTAAGCCGTTGGTGCCGGCTGTCATGTAATGACAGTCGTTAAGCTGTGTCAGCGGCCTTACGGGCGGCTTAATTACTTCTGACAGTAAGGCCCGCCACTGTCTTAGAATCCTCCACCAACCCGGGCTTGGCCCCCGTGGTGGAGTATGGCCTAACCTTCCTACAATGCAGGAAGAGACCCGTGCCCCAGCAGTGGCGACAGTGGGTTGATATCGTTTAACGTTTTAAGTCTTCAAGTAAAAGGTCAAACAATCGCGTGGTTTATAATTACATTGCTGCAGTTTTAGGTGCTATAGTCTTTATATGTACTGTAGTTATACCATATCATCCAGCTTGATATGGTTTAGCCACAGTAGTCATCCAAAATAGTCATAGCATGACATCACTCGTGACACTATGGGCGAGGCCTGCCCGGTGCAAAATGCAAATCGATACGAAATAACTCAGGCTAACAAACCTGGTCTATGATACTAGTAGCGAGGAGCTAAGCCAGCCAACGAAACTGAACGCAGTTTACCGCTAAACTCGGTTCGGGGCTGCACACCCTCGATTTCACCCTGCGCTCTTAGAGGCAAGTTTCATTTTACTTATGTAACGCAAAAGGCCCCACCAATGAGATAAAAATCATAACTTGTTTTTTCTATAAGTAAACATCAGAAATCTTAACCTCTATGACAACTATTCTTAGAACCTGCAGTCAAGATAACCCAATGCGTGCCGAGTCAACCAAGTCGCGGGTTTCCTCACGATGTTTTCTTAAAAGTTAGCGTATTGTCGCGTTAGGTAGTCACGAACTGTGGTAGGTAGGTAATCTAGCTAGCCGAGGATACCTCCAAGAAAAGATGGTACATATACTACATACAATTTAATTTCTTTAAAACAAGGTTTGGATTGTATTCTCAGCTCAGGTAACCGATTCGAAATGAACAAGCGGTTGGCGGTGACTCTGCGGCGGGGCATTCGTGCCGTGACCGAACGTTTCCGAGTGGTTCCGATTCAATCCGCTAACTAGTATTATAAAATATCTGTTTGTACAAATTGTCCGTACGTAGGTTTGTTTAATGTTGTTTTTTTTTTGTTTATTAGTTTATAATTACTTTAGTAATAGATTAGGTTGTCGGTTTAGATGTAGTTTTTCATTATTCTTTATTTTAGGTATATTTTTGTTATTATAAGTATAGTTTTTAACGTAACCGTTACAGTATGATAAGCTGTCAGGATGTTATAGGTGCTGCTGGGCCAGCCTACCATTTAAAAGACAATGTCCCAGACATTGCATCGTTAAAGTGGCCCATCTAGTTTGAGTGAATATGCCGTAAATATCAGATTGATGATGATGCAAATGCCTAAGTTTCCTGTAATAGTTATATTTTTTTTTTATTTCGATTTCAACCCCTGTATGTCCCCACTGCTGGGGCACGGATCTCTTCCTGCATCGCAGGAAGGCTAGGCCAGACTCCACCCCGGGGGCCAAGTCCGGGTTGGTGGAGGATTGCAAGACAGTGGTCGGAAGTTATCAAGCCTGTAAGGCTGTGTGGTGTCGGCCTAGAGAATAGCACCAACCCAAATTCTTCCCGCGGGTGTCGTAAAAGGCGACTTACGGCCGAATACTCAAACGTCAGTCAAATCGATCACTCAGTTGAAGGGCATTCAAATTTGAACATCTGTTAAATATTGAGTGGTGTACACAAACGTCATTCAAACAATTTCAGACCGTGATCAGCTGAGAAGCCGTCAAATAAACAACAAGTCTGTTTTCATTGACAAAATATTTAAACTTACGTTGTGTATCCGATTTACGCAGAATTTGTTCGATCAATTTTAAGTTTTGTGATGAAATATGAAGTATTTTTATAAAAATAAAATAAATCATAATATGATTTATGAAACAAACTTAAATTATTATTACCTCGTTTTGTACAAAGCAAAATGTTTAATGTTGTAATAATAATATCTTATATTGTCGTAGAACGAAACGTTAGGGCCATCTCACCAATGACATTTGAAAAGTCTACCACAATAAAAACATTGCGGTATTGCGGTTTTTTAAAGCTATTCCCTGATAAATACTAATATAAACAAGAATTGAATGAGAATTATTATTATGCGTTATTATGCCAGTAGCATAATAAATATTAATAACGCAGGGTTATTAAAATTTGGTCCACTGGCTGTTTGGATCTATTACTCCTTGTAACTGGTTGGATTGTATGTCAAAAGACGGACAGACTCCAAATATAATACGATTACCGTCTCTTTCGACAGCCGGAACCGCGCATGGAAGTCTGTTTCATTATTATAATACTCGAAAGCATTTAACTTTGCCTCATTTCTTCGAGGTACATTAGGCTCTTCCGCGACATGACAAGGACATTGTTTTTCACATAAGTTCACTGATATTACAACTTTTTTACGATTTGAAGGTCCTCGCGACCACTTTCAATTGTAACGCCTACTCAACTCGATTTGACAGCCCATTTGACAGATAAATCGCGCTAAGTTGCGTTCGAGTATACGAATTTTTCGCTGAGTGATGTTTAACTGCCAGTTATTTTGTGTTCCACTTAAATTTAACACAAGCTTTTAACTAACGTTTGTGTATACGAATTTTGTGTTTAACGGCTTGTCAATTACTTAAGATGCCTTTAAATATTTGAATGACGTTTGAGTATTCGGCCGTAAGGGACTAAAACCGAGGGATGGGCAGCAGCGCCCCCTGCAGTACAACTCCACCAAACTGCGATCCCCAACCCACATGCCCAGCGTGGGGATTATGGGCATTACCCCCCAATGATGGCGCAACCTTGCGCTCATTAGGGGAGGGCTATGTCCAGCAGTGGACTAATATAGCCTGAAGAAGAAAGGCCTCTGACATGGCTTAATGACTGCCATTAAATGAAAGCCGGCACCAACGGCTTAACGTGCCTTGCGAAGCACGGAAGCGCTCGGGAAAAAAAACGCCACTACCGGTAGTCACGGGACGGTCACCCTTCCTGTACTTGACCGCCCCTGTTGTTGCTTAACTCAAGTGATTGATTCCAATCACTCGGTCCGAATAGGCCACGAGCGCTTCAATATTTTATATACAGTTTTGAATTTCAACGCAGTATTTTTTTACGAAACAAAAAATATATAATAAATATTCATGGACATACCTACTACACAGATCTCGTTAGCCCTATACTAAGTACAACTAAATGACTTGTGTTATAGGTGCTAATTCGACGATAGATTTAATACAATAAATACATAGATAACATCCAAGACCCGAGGTATACTAGAAAAGTATGGAACACACTCGACACTTTTTTTCGTATGTTGTGATGATGATTGGCCTTTTTGCATCTAATACAGCGTCCAGTGGTATCCTCACTCACACTAGATGGGTGAAGGGACCACTCCGACGCTGTAGTGCCTGGGACATGGTTTTTTATAGATGGTGTAGGCTTATACCATCCTTTATCAACTTATACCATCGTATGTTGTAAATGAGACAAAATTGGGCTAATTCCTAAATAACTAGCTGTCATCCTTTCGCATAATTTCTTTCCTTCTATCAAACTCACGAATAAAGCCGATTATTGCGATTCACTAATTTACTAAATACATAGGATTATCTTAAGCTGTGTTTACCAAACTGAGATTAAAGAAACATTAGCCCCTTCACTAGACCTTGATGCGGCTTGTTTATACACAAAACTAATCAATCTTTATAAAATCAGTGTAGAGTCGGCAAATCAACAAGTTTACCCTGGTATTCAATTTACGTATTTATGCCCAGCGCGATAGAGATGCTACGATAAATTCTCAATTTATCTCTCTAAGTAGCCAGCCAGCAGCATTGATATTTAATCCAATTTCAACTCTTTACCCTTAAAATAAGATCTGTTTTAAACTGGACATATCTGTAAGGTATTATGGTTCTGTTTAAAAACATCACCTATGACCTGAGAGATACCGTAGATATCGTAGGAACAAGACGATATCGCTCACGTCGTAGGGAGATAGGTGCCTGAGAGATAATTGTAACAAAGCAGTAAAAGAAAGCATCGAATACAAATAACTAGAATTAATTGCATCGAGTAAAAAGTTAAATTTATGTAGAATTGAGAGCACCAGAAACTGTTTATGTTTCATTCATAACTATGCCACTAGTGGTAACTTTAATAGAGCTCGTGGGTTCGATTTCCACTGGGGGCCCACGTGTACGTTTGTACAAATGGCCTCAGTCTGGGTCTATATGAGAACATTCCATGATTGCCGTCAATAACTTTCGGTAAAGGAAAAGACCAACTTAAACTGCATTTGAACAGAGTTTTGAGAGATCGCGTTGACATAAACAAGACTAATATTTCGCACAGGCGTTAACTCTGAGATAGTGGACACCTATTACGTACAATAAAGTGTTCTCTATCTATCTATCTATCTATTTTCCCGACACAGACCAAATTAGCTCGAGTCCAGACGTCTTCCCGAGGAAGCACTATCTCAGCAACAAAGGCTGGAATTTTTAATTTCAACCTCTTACCTAGATTACAGTAAATTTTAAATAAGGCTTCGTAGTCGAAATGGAGATAAGCTACTAAAGATCCCATTTTTTTCGTTGCTTTTCGGACTATTTTAATGCAGGCGCAGTTAATTCAATAGTTTCTCGTCAGTCTAGGACCATGGCCATTCGGTTAGTGCATTACACTACAGTGACAGATAAATAGACGGGTTACGTGACCTCTTTTTTTGTACCCTTGGCACCAAGAAGGGCGCACACGTGATACGTGTGCGGGCTTTAACTTAAGCCCGCACACATATCATACGTGTGCGGGCTAAACTTAAAGCAGCCGTGAAAAGAAATCGCCACGCTCGTGCAATTGTCATAGTACAATGCACGTTAGTGCATTTGCATGTAACTACTCTGAAATTAACATTCGACAGAGCACTCCATCGATCAATAAATATTCGATAAATCTTTCAATCGACGCAGCGTTTCTCGACAAAAAATTGTTTCGCAGTAAACTCTATTCGCACAATCGTTCAGTCGACTTTCCATTAATGGAACATAATTATGACTCTCGAAGTTAAATTACGGACCGGAACTAGGGCCAGGACTGTATGTAACAAAAGAGAGTCATGCTTGCTAGAAAATTGGCCCATTTTGGCACAAAACATAACCAGAACCTGGTCGGACTCTTCCGATAAAAAATCAACTAAGCTAATCCGGATTCAAATCGATAACATTTGGCACAAAATTCGAATTTGATTTGATGAACTAAATTTTCACGCGCTTCTGTCCAATACCGAAGGACCAATTTCGCTGCCACTCCAGAATAATATTGAATTTCCTTTTTTTATAGTAAAGCATCATGCAGGACCAATATTGACCAAACAAACTTTTCTGCCTTAAAACCTTTATTCTATATCAAAAAAGTCAACCACCTTTGCTTTCACAAGCACCTCCATTTTGGCTGTGTGCGAGTTAAGCTTTAAACTACGACACTGGCTTTACAACAATGTCTTTCTTTCCAGAGCGCTGCCCTTTTATTTAACCACGATTGGAGCAAAGTAAATCAGGCTTTAAAAGCACGGTCCGTCCGTTCGATTTTACGTCGCCCAGGGGAAATGTCACGCCAACCTGCGTCGCTGCAGATTACTTAGCGTTATATTAATGAATTCTATACTCCACACGGGCACGGTACTAGACAAGGGTACCGCCACACCTTTAATTAAACGCCTTTAGATTCTACGGGAATGACAAGGTTACTGTGTGTGGAGCTCATGTCTTTTATCGGAAAGATATGGAACACTTTAATTAAACGCAGTTTAGATTTCACGGGAATGGCATGGTTAATGAGTTCAGAGCTCATTGTACTACTGCAAGACAGATGTCTTTTCTCGAAGATATTAGAACGCATGAATTAAATGCACGTTTAGATGCTATGGGAATTTTAAGGCAGAATGTGTGCAGAGTTCTCTGTGTCATTACGGAGCACCTGTCTTCTATAGGAGAGAGACGAAACAATTATCTATCTATAAATAATTATCTATCTAAAAGAAAAAAAAAGAAATACATTTTAATAAGTGTACCAACAAGAAACATCACAGAAACAAAAAACTAAACAGATAAATTGATATGAGCACAATATGAGCACGAGAAATAAACGAAATATACAATAAACGAAAGAAAAAAAACTGTCTATTATCTATCTGAACACTTTAATTAATTCACACAGTTTAATGGATCCATTTGAATTTTTGTCGGAAGAGTCCGACCAGGTTTCGCTCTGATTCGCAGAGCTTATGGGTGAGACCAAGCTCGCGTCGTCGTCGGCAAGTGCATCAAATCGGTGAGTAATTGAATTCAGAATTAAGTTAATAATACTCCTGACGATGTTTCTCTGAGACAATAACATTATACTATTTTTATTTTTAATGCACTAACCCGTGCTAAGGACAATTTTAAAAACCTATTTAGAGGCTAAAAATTCCACCCATGCCGGGATTCGAACCCACAACCTCTGGCTATCCGTGCCAGCGCTCTTCCAATTGAGCCAATGGGCGACTCACCGGCATGACAATAACATTGTCAAAAGTCGGTAGTTTTGTATTGGTTTAGTACCCATTTGTATTGAGAGTATTAGTGCTCTAACGGATCCCACTTCTGATGTCGGTCCGGTTAGTCTCGAAATGAACGTTTCCTCTTTGGAAGCCCCAACATTGCGGGCCACTGAACAGTGTGTTTGCTCAACGAGTAGTGGCCAGGCCAATATTGGAAAATGAAGTAACCGACGGCCACAGGACGAGGCGCTGCACGAGTGCCTGAACTGCGTGAATGTAAATTGGGCATCATTCATATTCATGCGCTTAGGACGCCTGCAGGCCCGAGCTCGATTGAGCCAGTTTTGGCAGCGCATTATCCGGCCCAAACCGGTATTTTCCGGTGCGAACCGGCACCGTCCGAATCGGCTTTGTTATAATTTGGCTTTCCGCCCGTTAGATTAAGGGCCGGGATTTAAGCTCGGGCAGCGTTTTTCAGTTTTTCATCATTTAATGGGGCCTACCCAGCCGTCTAACTGGGTCACACAACATCGGATTACAGAGTTCTGGAAGTGGCAGAAACCATTTCACGCTTACGAATAGATAGACAATTAAGCGCCTTGTTATACGAGCTTAACATAGACGTTTGTCGCTCGTCCGATTTTGCATGCGCAAAATGTCGCCGCATGTCTGGTCCCGTGCGCCGAATGGAATACCAACTAGTTCTTAAGCACACACGCTCACCAGCTAGGCACAACTATTGGCGACGTGATTTATATCCCATCATATCTTCACCCTTCACGAATGATTCCCAACCGCAACTTTAAAAATGGAAAACTTCTATTTGTTTTCGTTAAGTCTCATTCTTTTTTCAGAAATCTTAAGAGACGTACTGACGCTCATCGTAATATTTAAATGTAAGGCTCTGGTCAGTGCAGCAACTTTCAGGTGGGTGTACGCTTATTTTTTTCGATTTATTTTCGTTCTGTCTGAATCATTTTGAAAAATCTTAAGAGACGTATTTCTTACGGGCCAGTTTTTGAATTGAGAATTTCACTAAGTAATACTTAACTGTGGTGCTGTCTCTTCGAATTTCCTAGAAAAGAGCGTGACAAAACGTTACTTAAGTATCTACTTAGGGAAATTCTCAATCCATAAACAGGCCTTACGTCTCTTAAGATGATCGTCAGGACATATGAAAGTTAGACGGCCTCGACGGCCTCGGTGGCGCAGCGGTTTGGCACGCTGACTATAAAACCGAAGTTCTCTGGTTCGATCCAATACATAGATAACATCCGATAATATCTCTATTGGTCGTAATTTGAGCTGACTTCGTGTCTACAGTATGTTTCATACTTTGTTGTACTAGTTTTTTGTGTGGCCTGGCGTCCTAAGATACAGAGCTCTGAGCTAGTTTGGGACCTAGTCTGTCCACAAATCGCTTCTGTTGCACCATATTGTAACTACTATTTTCCAACTAATTTGTGGATGGAGAAATAAAGATTTTTGTATTGTATTGTATTATTGTATCCCCGGCCGGGTCAAAATAGGAAACGAACTTTTCTAGTTTGTCTCGGGTCTTGGATGTTATCTATGTATTTATTGTGTTAAATATATCGTTGAGTTAGCGCCTATAAAACAAGTCATTTAGTTGTACTTAGTATATGTACTTAGTCCATGAATATTTATTTATAGACTAGGGCCAGCGCAGCAACATCCACGTATACCCGTCAAGCTATGAAAGACGTCTATGAAGTTAATAAATTCAGAAACCGGTGATTAAATAAAGACAATCATTAAATAAAAACATCGTAAGGAAGCAACAAAAATATTTTTAAAAAATTATCTGAGGTTTCATATAATGTTTAAATGAATGAAAAAAAATATTTGTTGTACTGCCCATATTTGTACAAAGCCACTTGGTATAATATACTTCAGCGGCATAGGCGAGGTTTTTGATGAAAAAAGATAAAAAAAAAGCAGGTATGGTTTCCAATTCAGCGTTTCAATAAGTAGTGCGCTACAGAACACAGAAATTATAAGTGATATTTAGTTATAAGGCCGCCGTGTGTACCTACTCTTAGGTTCTCTGTGTATCTGTGTAGTTATCTTTTTTATGTACAATAAAGTGTCTATCTATCTTTATACAAATATACAGTACAATTGGCGCCCTACTACGTCTTCACCCTTCCACATAATTCCCTTTCCTTGTTTGGCCTTTCGATTCGCGCGGATTTTCTCACTTTTTCCCGCGAAAAGGGTTTGTTTATCCGCGATCCAACTAAGATTAAAGCCCCTTACACACGTCCCGATCGGCCTCGAGCCGCAATTATTCGACGTATAAATTGGAGGCGGAAGGGTTACGTGGGCCAGGAGGATAGATTCGAGAGAAGAACCAAGCCAGAGTGCTTAGTGCGAGTTTGACAGACTCGCATAACTTTACTACCGCGTTAATCGAGCATTGAGTAGTGAGTATGAGTAAGTTAACCGTTCGAACTGGCAAAACGCTGTCACAGTACAACTCGCACTCGCGTTTATTCGTGTTTTGGCTAGTAAACGTGTTCACTTCTCAACGTATACCATTACAACTCGCACTCAGCAATTTTAATTTCCATACTTGTCACTAGGTGGCGCTTCCTCGATGCCATAGAAATATGAGTTTACGTTAACGCGATCGAGTAGTTAAAAAACTCGCACTAAGCACTCAGACTAGTCACACTAGTTAGACCTGAGATTTCCGCACTTAGCCTCATAGTTGGGCCATTGTATGTAGCAAGCGCTGAGGTACGCTAACACTTCAGACACTAGGGTTTCCTTACTATGTTTTCCTTCACCATCAGCGAGTGGTATTGCTACTATAATTTCACAAATGTACATAACTTAGAAAACAAAGTCACGTTGGTACATGCCGGGGTTTGAACCCACGACCTCCCGATTGAGAGGCCGGCGTTCTACACCGCTCCGCTACCACCGCCCTACAACACTAGTCACACTAATCACACTCACACGATATATATCGACCTCTGTGGCGTAGCGGTAGCGCGTCTGCCTACCATGCAAGAGGTCCCAGGTTCGAATCCCGGCTGGAAACAAAAAAAAAAGTCCAGGTCTTGGATGTTTACATGTTTGTGATGTCGTTGTTGCTGGTTCCCACGACACAGGGTATCCTAGTGTGGGGCCAGAAGCAATGTATGTGCCTGTATGTAAATGTTATGTTATGTTATATCACATCACATCACACCATGACATCACATTATCACACACATCACACTAATATTATAAAGGCCAAAGTTTATGAGTGTGTATGTTTGTTACTTGTTCACGCCTAAACGGCTGGAGCGATTTTAATAAAAATTGGTATGGAGCCTGGATTAACACATGGGTTACGTTACACAGAAACCGCTGGTAAAACCGCGGGGCCCACCTAGTTATTATTATTATTGTATCTTTACATGTTTTATAGTATGTGCTATTGTGTAAAATAAAGATTATTCTTATCTTATTATTAATATTTTTATATCATCACATCACACTAATAGGTATTATAAAGGTGAAGTTTATGAGTGTGTATGTTTGTTACTTGTTCACGTCTAAACGGCTGGAGGGATTTTAATGAAATTTAGTATGGAGCTAGCTGACAGCCTGGATTAACACACAGGCTACGTTTCTCTGCGGGAAAATATCTTTTACTGTTAATACACAATTTATTTTCCTTAATAAACCGCGGGGCACGGATAGTAAACGTATATTTCTTGACTTACGAGAATCACTTATTATATGCAGCCTATAAACGTCCCGTGAGCGGTGGTAGCTCAGTGGGTAGAACCATGGACTGGCAAGCAAGAGCCCCAGGTTCGATCCCCAGTGCGGGCATGTACCAATGACTTTGTTTAATTTCAAGGATCCGTACATTTGCGAATTTGTAGTCGCAATACCACACGCTAACGTGAAGGAAAACATCGTGAGGAAACCCACGGCTTGGTTGGCTCCGGACGTATTGACTGGTCTTTCCTGTGGGCTAGGCCGACTAAGCTGTCAGGATGGTATAGGTGCTGGGCAAGCCTACAACATCTATAAAACCATGTCCCAGGCACTACAGCGTCGGAGTGGTCCCTTCACCCATCTAGTGTGAGTGAAGATACCACTGGACGCTGTATAAACCATCTCATTAAGTAGATGCAAAAAAAGGCCAATATTATTATAAACGTCCCAGTGCAGGGCACAGGCCTTTTTACAGAGCGTATGGGCCTTATTACCACGCGTGCCCACCGCGGATTGGCAATTTCGCCACCTCAGACACTAAGGTTTTTTCACGATGTCAGCGAGATCACTTACTTGAATTTAAGTGAATTTGAAATTTGTTACCATTTATTTCCAAAACATAAAATTCGCTCGCGTCGTCCGTCGGTTGCTCGTCTTCGTCATGAGACGAGCAACCGACGACGCGAGCTCCGTCTGCTTACCATGATTAAGCTCTGCGAATCGGAGCGAACCTGGTCGGACTCTTCCGATATAACAACACCCGTAAGTAGATCCGGACAAAAAGTCTACAATGTGTTGTGCTTACGAAAGTTTTAGTTCAAAGACTAGTACTAAATTGTAAGCGTTTTTCTGTGTTAAAAATGTTACAGTTTTTGTTTTCTTAAACTTCATTCCTGAGTCACTTGATTCAGGAATTATGTTGGCAATAATGGCCAACGCGTATGAATGTTTTAGTTCCAAAAACGTTATTGTCTACATGTCGCAGGCAATTTGTAGCCACGCCGATATTCCGGAGGGGTAGACAGACACCATAGTTTGCCACTTGCCACGATCCTGACCAACCCTTTCCCTTCATCAACATCAGTCGTTGCACGCACGCAGTTTTCGGGAACTTTTTAACTTGCCCTTCGCTAATACATTATGTAGTTGACCGATTTAGCTAAGTGATAACTGAGTCAAACCTAGGACCTCCCGGATATGAGGATATGATCTACCGATACGCCATCGCAGTGTGTGTATGTGTGTGAACTGGACATTGTACAGATTGTACTTCACCGAGTTGACTATCTGTACAATAATTGTGTTCATATCGCGAAGGACGCCCTCGCGGGGGCTTTGACTGGAAAAATCACTCCTTTAGAAGACTACTTTTGTTTCTTCACGAACAATTTCGGGTATCTTGGCTTTCCGTTTCAATTTCCCCTAAAAATAATAAAACAAATAAGCTTCTATGTTTCTTCGTTTTATCTATGTGCGTTGCGTGATTGAGTGACAAACTTCGAATCTTGTACTTCTCATGCTCTCTTCTCTATTGTTAGATTAGATTAGAACTCTTTATAATTGTACACGGAAAATAAAATGCATTACAAGACTTACATATCTAAGTTTTGCCGTGTGCAACTGACGGTCATATTGCTAAAAGACCTCGCTTGTTTTTTTATCTTTCCTGGCATGTATTTTGTTGGTTTACTTTAATTGTTAACACTGTTTCTGTGGAAATTTAAACAAATGTCTTTTTCTTTCTACATGCTAAACAACCAACGTTTATAAACATCTGAACTTGTCCATGTATAACTCGATTTAACTAAAATATATACTCATCAAATTTTTTTTTTCATTCTAAATACATAACCCAGTCTATGGTCATTGAACGGGGTAGAAAACAAAATGTTTACATATTGAACACAGTCGCCACTGTCAGTTCAGGACTAACCCGTTGAATTCTGACCTTGACACATAACAATAAAACTATTCATATGGCCATTAGGAAAACCCCGCCAACCCGGATTGAATGATTGAATTTATTGCCGATATGCCAAGTTGCAACTGTATGTACTACCCAATTTAAGTATTTCAATTATGAGGTACATAGTTGAGACAGTTATATTGCAATGCTTGTTTGACTCTGACACCTGTGGTAGACGAGAATCTCTAATACAAGTGTCAGTGCCCTCTAAGATATATTTCCAAGTTATCACTTGGAAATATATCTTAGAGGGCACTGACTAAACCGTATTACTGTGATACCTCACAGTAATACGGTTTAGTAGTTAAAACATATAGGAATATTGGCAATTTTTTTATTGTTTACAATTTTATTAGTACTTAATTCCATTAAATTATATCAATAAATATTTTAATCATGTTATTTAATTTCATTATTTAGCACACAAGTATTGATATCTGCGCATGGTAGGTGTGTGTGTGTGCGCGCGCGCACACACACACCCTCACACACACACACACACACACACACTGACACTTCTGACTTTGACCCAACAATAAAAACTGTTCATATAGGTGGCATTTTTCCGAGTGATTCCGTGCTTCGCAAGGCACGTTAAGCCGTTGGTGCCGGCTGTCATATAATGGCAGTCGTTAAGCCATGTCAGAGGCCTTATGGGCGGCTTGATAACTTCTGACAGTAAGGCCCGCCACTGTCTTACAATCCTCCACCAACCCGGACTTGGCCCCCTTGGTGGAGTATGGCCTAACCTTCCTGCGATGCAGGAAGAGACCCGTGCCCCAGCAGTGGGGACATACTAGGGTTGATAACGATATTGGAGGCCATGGGGAAAACCCCGCCAGCGACTTTTAAAGTTATTGATGGCAATTATGGAATCTTATTATATAGACTCTGTCTGATATGTTTTATTAAGTTTAAGATAGAAGTACATTGGCATTCAACAGAATGTAAATTCTTTACATGTATGTTGAAATAATTGTTTTCTGATTAGACCACAATCGATTGAGCTGATGATGAAAACCCGAACCACAGCTGAG
This sequence comes from Yponomeuta sedellus, assembly GCA_934045075.1. Lineage (NCBI taxonomy): Eukaryota > Metazoa > Arthropoda > Insecta > Lepidoptera > Yponomeutidae > Yponomeuta > Yponomeuta sedellus. The sequence goes on from OW203746.1 coordinate 701,914, forward strand.
ACAGCTGAACGCCCGCCATAGGGCGGAGGTATTTCAAAACAAAAGGTAACGGCCGCCATTTTGAAATTCAAAACAAGGGAACGGGCACTTCGCGTGAACGTTTAACAATGGCGTGCATTAGCCCTTCACTGACAACGCGGAATGTAAAATATTCAGAGGTTCCACGTTTAAAAATATAAGAAAACTGCTACTGGCATGAGCAAGGAGGATCGACACGTTTGCCTATCTAAAATAGAGTTACTTTTGATTCCATAATTCAATATCAACCCTTGTATGTCCCCACTGTTGGGGCACGGGTCTCTTCTTGCACCGCAGGAAGGTTAGGCCATACTCCATCATGGGAGGCAAGTACGGGTTGGTGGTGGATTGTAAGACAGTGGCGGGCCTTACTGTCAGAAGTTATCAAGCCGCCCATAAGGCCTCTGACATGGCTTAACGGCCGCCACTACATGACAGGCAGCACCAACGGCTTAACGTGCCTTGCGAAGCACGGCAGCGCTCGGAAAAATGCCACTAGCGGCAGTCGCGGGACGGTCACCCATCCAGCACCTGACCGCGCCTGTTGTTGCTTAACTCAAGTGATTGATTCCCACCACTCGGTTTGTTTAGGCCACGAGATGTCGCTGCTAAAGCTTAAGCTGCTTAAGCTAGATGTCGCTGCCTGTACGTAATACGGAGAATAGTGTAAAGAGGTTCGAAATTTCACTGATGCCGGTGAGTCGCCCATTGGCTCAATTGGTAGAGCGCTGGCACGGATAGCCAGAGGTTGCGGGTTCGAATCCCGGCATGGGTGAAATTTTTAGCCTCTAAATAGGTTTTTAAATTTGTCCTTAGCACGGGTTAGTGCATTAAAAATAAAAATAGTATAACATAAAACCTACCAACAATGCATAATGTTTTAAATCGTGGAAAATAATACACTGCTCAATTTCTCAAAGGTTCTAAACAAGTGCAAGAAAAACCTCTGCCTCCAGACACATTTCATTGTCTCTGCATAAACTTGTTATTAGAAAACCCGTCGACTGTAATGGTCCATTCAATTGACATCTGTCAACTACAGCTTGCTTAGCAGCGAAGTAAATAAAGCGCGAACAATTTACATACTTGCCTTCCCCTTGAAAAGATAAGTTGGAAACTAAAAGCTCCAAGGACTCTATAATGAATGCAGTGAGTTGTCGAAGTTACCGGCCAGTATTTGCGCTGCAGTCGAGGGAAGGAGTGTACTTATGCCTTAAAGCCTTGTGAACTTATGTTATGACCTTTAACTCTGGGTAGAACATAGAGCAATGTAAAGCCCAGAAGGTTCTGAACGTAATTTTAAGCGGAAATAATAATAATAACTTTCACACAACACAATCGCTTGTCCTTGTCTCAAATTAGGATTCCCTGGGTTATGGTAACCAGATAAGGACACGACACACATGGAAATACACGCAAACGGAGACCATGTGTACAAATGTTCAGCACCCACCAGGAGGAATCAAATGCACGAATGTCATGAACGTTGATGAAGCGAAGGTGATCTGTCAGGATCGTGGCAAGTGGCAGTCCCTGGTCTCTGCCTACCACTCTGGAATACAGGCGTGAGGTTATGTATGTATGTAAAACATTAAGACCTTAATTCCCGACGTTCAACCGAAAGTACGCTCAATCGATCGACATTAGGTACTATCGAAGGATCATTCGGGAACTAATTGAAATTAAACATAAATTTCACCAGAGATATGGTATCAAGTTTTCCAGCACATGGAATCCAGTACCATAAATACATAACCCCACGCCAATAACGTTCATAAGTCGTTGAATGCACGCACGCCGGTTCCGGGTACTTTTGATCTTCCCCTTTGCTAATACATCCCCTATTTGGTCGGTGTATGTCCGGCTGGGACGTCCCTTACCAGCCCTTCCACTCACATTCGCAATATATATTTGTTTCGCAATATACAATCTTTCTTCCTTCATCCTCTCCACATAAATCCATCTCCATTCAGTACCAAGTAAATAGAATTCACGCGCCTTTACGCTGGACGTATCCACGGACGTGGTGAGTGTTGTGTTGCGAAAAACTAAGTGACTTGAGGGTAAACATTCTCACCACAATAATGACCTGTACTGGCCACTTCAGTCCACCCGTGACCACGGCAACAGCAGCGTTCCCGAAACGTCGGGAATTAATGTAATAAGCATCATTCGGACATCAAAATATTGTACTTCCAAGTACTAGTGCGGTTGAAGCATAAAAATTAAAAGCGAAACTTTTGAACGACTCAAATCCATCACGAAATGTTTTTTAAAATGCACCCGGCGTTGTGACGTTAAATGACGAATTTCTGCTATAAATATAGTTCAAAACGTGAACAATCTTCATTACATTTTACCTAATAAATAATCGCCATTGGTCCCGTTAATTTTAACTATGTTCTGCTAAGGTGCCGTACAGTCTGTTAGCTTTTAGAATATACCTCGGGCTCTGGAGTAGGCTTCGGTTTTCGCCGAAAGCACACGAGTGTAATACTACTTCCGGCTCTGTATAAAACTTTTCTTCACTACTTTGAAAAGTTATGTAATGTTAAGTGTTAATGTTAATATTAGTTCCGATATTTCGATGCAACAAATATCTCCGATTCTATCCGGTAGTAGCCAAGGTATATTCTAAAAGCTAACAGACTGTAATGTAAGCTGTGCGTGTTACAACTCGAATTAATACTTAACGCCCATCAGCTAACGTTGTACAGTCAGCCACAGACACTTCCCCGCCCTAATCCTTATCACGTGTGTCGTCAGTGCGAAAATAGAACAAAAGACTCCGCAAGTCGAGTGTACATTTTTAATGACATTCTTTCCGGGCTGAAATTCTTGCCGTTGAAAATATGACGACCCAATTTCAGTTTTTAATAAGGACATTTTCGGGTTGGGTAGCGGTTTTTTTTTTAATAACAAACCCAATTAAAATTCCGACGAGATCTAATATCACTGTAACGGTCCTTCCCTTTTATCTTTGGGCGGGCGTAGACAAATAGCGAGAACTTTTTCACTCTGTCCGATGAACCGTCGCCTCTTAATTATCATCTTCTGAGGTCCTCCCTTTTTGATCTTTCACTTGAAAATGTTAAACTTGATATCGTTACGATAACTTTGGGCTTTCGTTTTTACGAATCGTTGGAAATAATAGGAGGGCCTCTTCGGCTTTGTCTTCAAATGTTTCAGCCTCGTTATGACTGTTTTACGTTGTTTTTCGGCAGAAAGGCTTTTATGATACATTTGGGCTCACAAAAGTCATTGCCTATAAGATATGTAATTACTTCAAGCTTTTTGGAGGAAGTAGAGAAAAACCAGTTTCTTTTTACCCGACTGCGGCGAGGATCGAAAGGAGGGTAATGTGTGTAATTCGTCTAAAATGTATGTTGGTGGAAGCGCTCGTGGCCTAGGCGAACCGAGTGATTGGAATCAATCACTTGAGTTAAGCATCAACAGGGGTGGTCAGGTACAGGATGGGTGACCGTCCCGTGACGTGACCGCTAGTGGCATTTTTCCGAGCACTTCCATGCTTCGCAAGGCACGTTAAGCCGTTGGTGCCGGGTGTCATGTAATGCCAGTCGTTAAGCCATGTCAGAGGCCTTATGGGCGGCTTGATAACTTCTGACAGTAAGGCCCGCCACTGTCTTACAATACTCCACCAAACCGGACTTGGCCCTCGTGGTGGAGTATGGCCTAACCTTCCTGCGTTGCAGAAAGAGACCCGTGCCCCAGCAGTCCCCACTGCTACAAGGGTTGATAACAAGATTGATAGATAAATCGTTTATTTGTGCGTGCGACCTCACGACCTTTCTGCCGGGCTGGCAGGAGGTGGCCATGAACAGGGAGGAGTGGAAGGCAAAAGAGGAGGCCTTTCAGGACACAATCGTGCCTACATAAAAAAAAAGTTTAGGACAAGTACAGCTTTATCTTACAAACTAACTGATGTACAAAGTTCTAGGTCACTTTTAGGTCATACGTAGGTGAGCCGCAAAAGCTCAAAACGACCGTGTCTCAGCACAATAAATATATATTTTAAATAAGTAAATATTCCCACTAACACCTCGAGCGATTGTACATTTTAATTTTTGTATTCCCTTCATGCAAGATGTGCTGAAAGGATGGAATGTAGCAAATAACGGACGGGCGAAGACGTGAATTCTATACAACGCTTCGTGTCTTTTCGACGCCCTCGCCCCGCGTCCTAAGCCACACAATGCAATTAGCTTGCAAAATTCAACACCACCTCTTAACAGGATGAAATATTTCGCTTCCGAAGTCATATAAGAAGAACTGAGTAATGCAAAGGCCAATTCCGTCGCGGTTGCAGCAGCTACAGAATAATAAACAGTTAGTTCTAGTTGTAGTAGGAAACTAAGTTGGAACTGTACTTGACGCTAAGTTCTTTGCGCGAACCCGCCCGCTTTGAATTTCACGTCCTAGACTCGTTGGCACGCTGCCAGCAGCACAGAATAGGTGCATGTAAAAATGTGCATCGTTCCTTGGGAATATGCAGGTTTGTTACCGATGACTGCGTTAAGCTAACATGGCAGGCTTTGTTGACGGATTTATACAAAACTCAAACATGAATTTTTTTATTCTATATCTGTCGAAATTGCTGAAGTTTCTTTCTTTTTCTTTGGTTTTTTTTAAAAGTGGAGATTTATAATTGGCCTTCAGCTATTAATTTATTTTACGTACAATTGTTATGCGGCTTTTAATCTTCCCAACAGAAATAAATGAATAAAAACAAAATGTTTACTTAGTTATACCTGAGATTTCCGCACTTAGCCTCATAGTTGGGCTATGATACGTAGCGAGCGCTGAGATATGTTAACACTTCAGATACTAGGGTTTCCTCACGACGTTTTCCTGTACAGCTAAGGAGTAGTGTTCTTCTTCTTCTTCAGGCTGTAACGGTGCAAACCTCTTCACACCATTTTTATTTCTTTTTCCATCTATCATTTTCAAATATTTAAATTATGTACGTCACACATTCTTCGATTTCACTCATTTTTCACCACTACTACTTTACCCTTTGACCAGATCTGACTTTTTACCTGCTTCTCCGTTTTTATCCAGTTTTCTGTTTTAAAGTTCTATAAATCTACAAATAAAATCACACCTGAAGTCGTTCCAGAGTTTATTTATTAATTATAAAAGTTATAAAACGTTCCAAGGCTATATTATGTAGTCCACTGCTGGACATAGCCCTCCCCTAATGAGCGCCATAGCGCCCTGTCTTGAGCTTGCCGCATCCAGCATCTGCCGGCAGTTTTTCGCAGATGGCAGGAGCGGTGTTGCTACTGTAATTTCACAAATGTACATAATTTAGAAAACAAAATCATTGGTACATAGGGGAGGATGGGGGAATTGCGGACGCTGTAGGGAAATAACGCACTACATTTATACTATCAGTAATAATCAGTCTGTCTTTATTAATTATTAATCTTTAGTTATACATCTACAAAAACAATTATCCTTATTAAACGAGATTAATCAACAAATAGAATATTTTTAGCAAAAACAAAACCTTGTCTGTCCGTAATTACCCGTAGCGCTCGGGGTAAAGTCGGACTGACCCTGGGTTAATTACGGACAGCATGGGGTATTTACGGACTAGGTCCACATCATAGACAAAAATCACAAGTAAAGCCTTTAGAAGAACTTCCTGCAGTGCAATTCTCATGAGCCCACTTGTTACACTTTGAGCACATAATCCAATCTTCGGCGGGTGGATCATTGTACTTTTCCTGGCAATAAATGCAAAAGTAATCAACATTTCGTTCATTTTCAAAATTATTCAGATTTCTTACACCCTTTGATCCATTTCCTGTAGAAAGTTTCGACTTTTTTAGCTTATTAGATGTAGTTTTATTTTCTTTTTCTTCAGCTTTTCTTTTCTTGTCTAATTTCTTTTGTTCCTTTTCTTCTAGATTCTTTTTTTCCGGTGTGCTGGTAAAAATAATGGAATGCTTTTTTTTTACTGCCCGTTTGCTACGACGAATTTGTAGAGTTGGGACCTTTATTAAATCACTAAGCGGTACTGATGAAGATTGACTTGTTTGACTTGTCGTACTTTGGTTTAAATCAGCTTCACTTATAGCATTATTCTCATTTATTTCGTCTTGATCAGGTACATTGGGAACGGATTCATCGATAATGTTTATGTTACTAGAGGGCTGAGACTCTTGTTGAGATCTTACTTCACTAGGAATGCTGTTATTAGCTGCATCACTAATTTGAGATTCGCTATGAAACTCTCTTTGGCTGTTATGATCAGGACCCACATGGCTGGTATCACATGGAGTTTCTGGTGTTATTATATCACCGAAACTTTCGAAAGTACCCTTGAATTTATCTTGATCAACTGGGAAAATTCCAGCACTTTTGAAGCCATTTATAGCTTTATCAATAGACGAGCTTCGGTTAAAAGCTTTTGTATAAAGACCAACAATATCAAATGCTGTAATTTTTGCTCCAGGATGGTTAACCATATAGGTTTCACATTCTCTGTTGTATGCTGTTTTTAGTGGTCCATGAAAGGTCAAGTCTAATGGCTGCATTCTATGCGATGTATGTGGAGGCAATGTCAAAACATGGATAAAATTTTTACGACAAAACTCGTAAGCTTTCAGACTAATATGGCTCTCGTGGTTGTCAAGAATTAACAAAACGGGATTGTCAACCGATGGTTTAGTGAATTCTTTAAAATGCTGGAGCCAATCAACAAATATCGATTCACTGATCCAACCAGAGTCTGAAACACAAGCTACCATGTTGCTATTACTGTCTTTCATAAGCTGAGCATTCATCCTTTTTCTTTTAAAAATAAAAAATGGTGGAATGTACGAGCCTCCAGCATTAAAGCAATTCACAACTGTAGTTAAAGAACCACGTTCTGCACTGGTACATTTTCCAACCTGTTTTAGTCCCTTTGGTGCAAGAATCCTGGAATTGCGTTGTACCGTACTAATCCCCGTTTCATCTATATTGTAAATTGAATCAGATTTAAATTTGTATTTAATCATGAGAGCTTTCAGATTCACAAAAAATATATCGGTTTCTTCTTCATTAAATGCGGTAATTCTATTTATGGAAGTAGCTTCAGGTCTTCGAAGTGATATATTTGGATGTCTAGCCAAAAAATTGTAATACCAATCCATTCCTGCCATACCAGTTTCTTTATTGAAATTATGTTTTATGTTGTTTGCGGTGGCAAAATCGAAAGCTATCTTTCTTAGAGTAGGTATTGTTATCCCAAAGAAAGCCTTACATGACTTTAAAATAAAATCAACCAGTTCGTTTTCTTGTATTTCGTTAAAAACAGATTTTTTACCTCTCTTTGGTATTGTAGAAACACTGCCTTTTTTCACTTGATCAAACAAAGTAGCTCTAGGAATACCATATTTTTCTTCCGCCTGACGAAAAGTTATCTTCTGGTCTTTTATTTTTTGCACAGCTTTTTGTAATGATTCGATGGTGTATGATTGTTCTGTTTTTCTTATATATTTCCGAGGCATCTAAAAATGAGCAGTTATTGGTTAATTTTATAATAGTTCATTGAATTAGGGGTAATTGCGGACGTCCGTATTTACCCCGCAAGGTTTGTCCGCAATTAACCCTACTGAGTATTTTTAAATCAAAGAGAGAAATTTGTAGGTTATGAAAACGTTCCATAAAAATAAACATTGGCGATTCTAACTCCATTGACAAAGCTATCCATAGAAAATATCACTTCTTAGCATCACTTAGTATATAGACCTGTCCCTCAACTTAAAAAACACTAAAAATTAGATCAATATACACTTTTTATTTTTATTTTACCTACCTTTCAAACTGTGCGCAGCCGGCTGTCGTAAGTTTTTGCGTGGCACTAAAATGGCGAAAAGAAACAGATGGCAGCACCGGGCTGCCGCGGGTGGAGGGAATGAGTAGATACTTGCCAGTCCGTATTTACCCCGCGTCCGCAATTCCCCCATCCTCCCCTACTCATGGAATTCAAACTCACAACCTCCCGATTGAGAAGCTGGCGTTCTACAGCTCCGCTGTTAGTTTCACAATTAATAGATTACAAGAAACGTGGTATTTAATTTACCTACATTTAATTATTATATTTACACGTGGTGGTATTTAAGCCCGCACACTCTCTCTGCGAGAAAAACTGCAGTGGAAAGTTTATGAGCTACAAAAAAAATTAAGAAGCTAGCAAAGAAACTCTACAATTACTGTTTTCAAAGATACTTTTGACCTAAGTAACAGTTTTCAACTTAAATGTACACTACAGTAGACATAACTGTACCGTTAACACTAGTTAAATACCAGAAATGTTTGTCTTCTAAATAAAAGTTAATGTAAATTATCTTAAGGCTTTTTTGCACAGATTATGCTTAACACATCATGGTTTTGAACCGCATCCGTGGTAACTCTAAAATAGTAAATCTAAGCTAAATCTGTAATTGGCCATATTATCTACCATAAAAGTTAAGTTTTTTTGTTATTGATTTCGCTAAAGATTTCCCTGTCATTAAATAAATAAATAAACTCTTAATATGTATATCTTGAGGACACTTATTGTAGAACTGAATCTCACGTGCAAATGAATGTACATAAGTAATTAGATATTTTTTTGCGAGCAGTGGTTAAATACATTTTCAGAGTCACCTCAAAAACACGCAATTTCTGTAGCATCCAATAAAGGCTTTCCAAAGCGTCATTAAAAACAAAAAACAGTACCGTAAGTTACCGATAGACGGTGCTGACGTCACATAATATGTCAAAATTGACATGACATCACGGTACCTTCTCTGTGGTTTCTGTCACGATACCTATTCTGTAGCTTCTTCCTTGTCCCTGTGATCAACCCAATCATGTTTTATCGCTTAAGTCCAATGTAATTTACGTACTTCATCTTTAGGAAAACGCTCAGTGCCTATGTTTTTACAAAATTGCACAGTGCATGGGCTAGCCACGAGTAAAGACACATATTCACGTACGTATGTCATGAACAAAGAAAAAATACTTCAAAACTTTCAAATTTCAACAGTTTCCAAACAAAGTTAGGTTAGATCACAGACTAATTACGTACGTCACCCTCAAGCGAACCGCTGACGTTGGGTTGCTATACCGCGATTGCGCCACCGCTTTCCCACAGAAACGCTGAGTCGGCGCCTCGTGTAACTCACGCCAGTTTTACCTAGTTTTTAAGCAGGGACTTCCTAATTTAGCATCGTGCTAACTAGACGTCGCTTAGGTTATAATTTAATGTAATATTAATTTTTAATTATATTTTATAAAAATCATTTTGGTTTTTTTTGGATCCTCCGGCGACGGCCTTCGTAATTGGCGCAGCCGGTAGGATACTCGAGGCGTTTCGAGGATTAGCTAGGGATTCTAATATCGAACACCGCTGATCGCTACATCTTCGGACACCGAGTATCCTGACAATCATCGAACCTGGAGACCTGGGCCCCGATTCTACTCAACAACATTACAGTTCTCAAGGAGTTCATCGGTAGTCCAATTACAAGGTTTTACGCTAGCGGTATTCCACTAAGCACAAATGTTCCATTTAACGACCAATGAACGACATGACAGGTACCGTAGAGCTACATGGAGTCACTTTCGTATGCTCTTACAAAATTACAGTTCCTTGGTAACAGTCTGGCTGTCAAATCCGTATGCTACTCCTTATTTGACGTTTCAATGAGCTATATAACTGCATGACAGCTACCTGACAGCTGCAATATTAGTATCTTTGAACAACAGTAGCTTTTTCGGTATGATTGCTCACTGGCAGTTGTGACGAAGAAGGCTAAAAAGTATTTTTTTAATAAAATTTATACTTCTTCACTCGGTTTATGATAGCGATTATCACAAATAGTCAACAGGGCGAAGCGCAGAGTACAAGAGCGCCGAAATAGACGTCGGTTTCACGCGTTTCGGCAATCGTTCCAACAATCAGAGTTCACAAAAACCTTCCGTGTTTCCAAACATGGGTTGAGGTATTTGGCGGACGAATTAATCCCATTGATACCCCAGGAGCAGAGGCAAGACGGGATATCCCCTATAATAAAGGTATGTTACATGAGTTCAATATAAATAGTTTGAGGTGGTCGTCTCTTGGATTACTTTTTAGTAAGTTAGGTATAATCTTTCTTCTACGGACATTCATCGCCGTCTTTTCTTGTGACAGGCTTATATCAGGCCCTAGTAGGGCAGTGTCCTTCACAGTGTTAAGGTATTAGAATAAAAACATAATACTTACTTACCTACTAGATTTCTGTGGTATGCAAAAGACCTATTTTGTAATTATGTACCTAATGTCGGGACAGATAAGTAAAAAATGTGTAACTTGACATTGAAACATGTGAGTGGCACTGTTAGTTAGTTAGTTAGACCTGAGATTTCCGCACTTAGCCTCATAGTTGGGCCATTGTATGTAGCAAGCGCTGAGGTACGTTAACACTTCAGACACTAGAGTTTCCTTACGATGTTTTCCTTCACCGTCGGCGAGTAGTATTGCTAGGTACTATAATTTCACAAATGTACATAACTTAGAAGACAAAGTCATTGGTACATGCCGGGGTTTGAACCCACGAACTCCCGATTGAGAGGCCAGCGTTCTACACCTCTCCGCTACCACCGCCCTGAGTGGCACTGTAACACACATCATTGTATTGTTAAAAAAAATTACCTACTGGAGTAGAGAGAAGTGCATCTCATCAAATCGAAGTTATACAAGCTCAAGCATAAACGTAGAAAAGTTACTAAATAACTTGAATTCACTTTCAATTATAGTTTTCTTATTCTAGACAATTCGAAATTGATGGACTGCGGGGCTTTATTGATGCCATGGCATGCATCCTTCGTGCAGCACTCCGTGAAGAGCGGTTTCTCAATAGAAAGGGGTACCACTCCCCACATGTTGGATTTGTAAGTACCTAAGTATTGGCTAGTTTCCATGTAGCTATATAAAACACAATCCATGTACAGTCTATTTATTCTTACTTGTCCAATTTAGTAAACAAGATTCTACCCGTAAACTGTAACTTTTTAGTCCAAAACTGCCATATTTCCATAAATTAAGTAACTTGGAACACTCTTTTAGATAACACGCTGCCAATTTTATAAACATAGTTCATGAATTTGCGAGAAAATGTCTAGTAAGGTTAGAATCTTGTTTACTAAATTGGACAAGTAAGAACAAATAGACTGTAATGGTATATTGCCTGTTTTAGATTTGAACATTATGTGTATGCATGCCAGGACACCGTACTCTACTCATAATGCCAATCTATGGCAAAGCCACACACTCGGCCTCCACTTACATTTGAGAGAAGACTGAGAAGTGGAGTAATTCACAGATTTAGGTAAGGTTTGATAATTATTGTAAAAAGCACATATTTAAAAAACAAGTTTTATTGGTTACAACCTCACTCAAATATAAAAAAAATAGAAGTAACAATACAAAATTATTTCACATAAGTACCTAAATTGTTCAAAATTAAAAAAAGGAAGTGGCTTTCAATCAAATCAAAAGATTTATTTCAAAGTAACACCAAAACTGCAAATGAGTGTGACCCTGCTCTGCTCTCTAGCTACTGTCAGTTTCGAAACCTCTGAACAAATCCCTACTAGAATTCTTCAATTTTCAGAATTTGGAAGCTGACGCCGAGAACGTCTTGTGTGCAGAGTGTTGAGCGCAGACGCCGGGACTTATTCGAGGGTGTGGCATTGTAGCAAGTTCTTGTGGAGAGGCTGTGGAGAAAGAAATGTGACTTAAGGTGCAAATCATAGTTTATTATAACAACCAAAAAAGATTCTTCTTAAAATTGTGTTTATCACATGTTTTCTCAGTGTTGTAAATAAATATTTTATTATTCAAATTTTATATTATTATCAATAACTTGGATTCCTGACTTCTAACAATATTTGATTACAAGGCATGAATTTAATGACATTATCTATGTAGCATTATTGCTATGGTACACATAATTATAGCAATAATGCTATGTATGGTATTATTTGACAACTATTATTATTATTATACTTTAAAACATAAATAATAAATTTAAGAAAATACATGTACAAAGGCGAGCTTATCTCTGTGAGAGATTTCTTCCAACAAACCTTGGGGATTCGGAGTGGAGATGTGAAACAGGTCTATGCATGTGCACAACATACACTACACACTTACACAGATAACAAAATCCTATCAAGATAAATATCTACCCAATAAATATATAAATTATATTAATAAATTCTAATAATTAAATGAATAAACTACATAAACCATCAAAGAAATATAAATACATACATATACAATACATAAGTAATAACCTACTAACATAAATACCTAATAAATAACTACATAGCTTCTATATATTGTCGATATCCCAGTGGCTAACTATGAAAACAGAGGTCATCAGTTCGATTCCCATTGGGGCTCGCTATGTATTTATAGAATTGAGAATTTCGCTAAGTTAAAACTCAACTGTAGTGCTGTCTCTAAGAATTTCTCAGCAAAGTATTTACTGAGTGTATTTCTCAATTCAGGAACCAGCCTTTAGACACATACATGGCCTCAACATAACATAATACTCACTTCTGGATCCTGGACAGGTACCTAAGCATGTATTTATATAAACAAATTTTGTTTATAAATGCAGATTGTTTCGTAGCAATCTTGGCTCTTTGCCTCCACAAGCGTGAGCCTTCCATTGGGAGTGGAAGTCAATGAACCAATCAGTGGAGACCCCTGCCATGCTGAAGATGAAGACGGTTCTCTGAAAGAAGTTATATTTGTGACTATGATACACACATTTTAAAGAAGGATTTCTTTATCCAATGTTTATCCAATGAAGTGATCACACCTAAACTTATATAAGTTCTAACAGTTTATACGATGTTTATAAGATGTATATACATCACATCAATATTAACTGTTACCACATAGGATTGTGATATTTAGCTTCGTAAATAAGCAAGAAAATTACTACATTGTGGTACTAGTACCCTTTGTCTACATTCATATTGCTTGCAGTGGCTGGATGAGGATGGCGGAGGACCTATGCCTCGCAGTGAACGAGAACGGGCTGGATGATTGATGTCCACAGTAAAGAAACAGTGGCTATGATAATTACATAGATATATAGAAAATTCTTTATTGCACACCAGTAATTTACAGAGATAAATAGTGATACATATTTTCCAGTACCATGCTGGAATCCAACGGGGTGTTATAAGGATAAGGACCACATCAATGTTTCTTTTACACTCACCAAAGCCTGCATACAAAGAAGTCTCGATGACACGACTTTCATTCGTTCGGTATTGGCTTCGTTCCTTACATTTCATGCCGATTTCGATGCTCAATTAATACACAAACACTTCATTTTCACTTTGTACACTAACGAAAGGTTTGATAAGAAGAGTTTAATAACTGAAACTTTATTTTAACCGACGTATGTCACAAATTAGAAATCGTCGTACGAATTACGATGTCTACTTCACACAGACTAAATTTGTCAAACTAATAGTGTTGCCAGTCTGTGCTTACCATTTAGTACGCCGGTATGTTTGAAAAGGTATACGGTTTGGAGTTAAAAGTTATACGATACGATATTTTATATAAATGAAATAATTAATATTACTTACTTCGGAGCTGGAATTATTGTAGCTATAAGCTAAGATAATAGTTTATTTTTCTGTCCACAAATTACATTCGTATTCAAAATAACATTGGATAAATAATACAATACAACAGAATGCACTATTTGTGGAAAGACTGGAGCCTAAACTAGATCAAAAGATCTGTATCTTAGGTTTCCAGGCCTCCCGGTCTACAAAAGAACGGTATTATATTGGACGCATCATCAGCATAAGGTGTAAAGTTAGTATAAAAAATGACAGATGTTTGCAAAACTTATATAAAAGAGACTAAAATGTACGTGTATATAACTGTGTGTGCATGTGTGTGTCTGCTCAGCCCTACGACCGGAGTCTTGGATTCGGGCTTCAACCACTGAGCAGAGGGTGTGTGAAAAGGTAGGATGAGTGTATATTTGTGCATTATGGCAGTGATGTGTGTTAAAAGTTTGTACTAGTAAGTCTAACGGAAGGTGAGAAGTAAAATGAGCTATTATCACATCAATTTCAAAAATGTTCGATCATAAGAAAGAGTGTTTAAGTATGCTGTTAATTTCTGTTTCAGTTCATATTTGGTAAGATCAAATATATTTAATCAAATATTTCGCCCAAACTTCGGTCAAGTGCGTATCGGGCCACGCGCATCATAGGATTCCGTAGAACTACTTGCGCCTCCTTATTACAAATCTTAAAAGTTTATTTAAATTTCAATAGAATTAGTACGAAATCTTCCTTTTTTTACGTTTGTAGACTATATTATAGACTAGTTACTAGTTTGTAGACTTACTCGTTATCTTGTACAGCCTATGTAGTATATTCCGGTTACTTTAGGACCGTACACACCATACACTTTGAACCTACATGAAATGCTGAAATATCTAATTTACACAGTGTGGAATTGGCCGTCTTATCGCTAAGAGCTATCTCTTCCAGACAGCCTTAAGATGAATAGGATTAAAAAATAAAGAGTAGGTAGGTAGTAGGTAGACTCTGCTGCGTATTTTGTACAGAAGTCGGATTTTATTTTAATATTTTGTATAGAATCAGGCGTTACTTTGCGGAAATCCATAATAGTGTCTTCCCACTTTTTTCCCACTTTTTCTTGAAAGTGGGAGGGAGGGCGGTGCATTAGCTAACCGCATGGTGCTTGTGGGATTTTTGGCGGAATTCAGCAAAGTAATTTTAACTTTTTAATGCTTTTAATATTTATTTTTTTTAAATAGATTAAATAGAAGTAAAAAATATACTACATGCAATAGTTATTAAAGCCACATTCTTTAATAACTATTGCATGTAGTATATTTTTTACTAAGGGAATAATAACCACGACAGTAAATTGTGTATTTTGACTTATATTCTGGTTTAATAGGTGCAACGGTACCTTACACTTATAGGTGTTATTGGTCTATTCTACATCTGGCTCTTGATTTTTCTTGGGTTTGCTACCCTAGGAAACTACATATTTCAACTTAAATTCCGGGTTTCTAGGTTCAACGTCGTAACAATGTCGAACAGACACAGAGAATGTCAATGAATACTGAATGAAAGTATTTGATGAACAAAGTGTTTCTTACATCAAAACATAACTTAATTTTTTTGCCTTAAAATTTGAAGTTCTCAATTTCCATCTCCGAGTCTTCAACAGAACATTACCAGATTACCCGGGGACAAATTTTACGCTATATTTTCTGAAACATAATAAGCATATTACTAATGGATGGGCCTCATTACGCCTTTTCTTCATATCTGAAAGTCTTCATTAGATCTTCACCAAATTAAAATGAAACTAATGGGATGATATACCTAGTCGAACAAAATAAAATTTATCCAAATCGGTTAATATTTGACGAGGATATGCGAAAAAATAGTAAAAAAAAGGAATATATGCATCGAACTGATAACCTTCTCCTTTTTTGAAGTCGGTTAAAAATACTTTATTTTATTTAGAACTAAACACGACTTGTGCTATGCTTACTGTATGTCGTATGTTAGATATTGATATTAATGAAAAAGTCTTGCTTGAAACGTTGCGTTAGATACTTTTGGAAACAAACCATTTTTATGACTAAAAATATTCGAAAATGGAGTAGTTTGTACCTAAAGCTACAGTGAGGGCGGTCGCAAAAAAAAGTTACTGGCGAAAGCCAAATAGTACGGTTTTTGTATTAAAATTTACGATCTGGCAACATACTTAACAATTGATGGTCAAGTGATACTGTACAGATTAGTTTGCTTGTTTTTTACGCTGGATAACTTCACAAACAGCCAAATTTCTAACAAATAAATACAATTTTGATAGCTTTGTTGTAATTAAAACCCTCTAAAGATTGCGAAGTTATAAAAAACTGAAATATAAGTAATTTATTGCAGATACAATCCTTACAAGCAACGTTTTTGTGCTCCGAATATTAAGGTAGAATTTCCAGTTCACAAAGTGGCAATACCGGTTGACCGACCGAGTAGCACAGTGAAACTGCATGAGTATGACAAGAGCATGACAAGGTTCATACAGCGACAGAGCCAGAGTAATGCATGTAAAAGGTAGGGGAATACGGTTGTTGTAATGTCATGCGTTGGCATTACTCTTGTCATGCCATTGCTCGAACATTGTTTGTAATTTAAGAGAATCGACGCCCTGGCCCGGAGGAAAATCAAGAAATCGACCCCAGAAGGACCAAGATGAAATATATGTAAGTGCACTTGAATCATTCCTGTGTTGCTTTCAAGTTATCCTAGTTTTCCCTTAAATTTCCAAAATTTTCTACCCTAAGAATACTACCCCTACGGGGCCTGCTCAATCTAGAATAGCCCGTAGATTAGATTTAGATAGTAAAAGAGAGATAAGTGTAGATTTAGATAGCACAGTTGAGACCCTTGAAGGTTTCGATACCTTTAAGAGCCCCAATACCCCAAAAATGGCAGACGTAGATACCATATTCAAGGCCTTACGCCTGGTACCCGAATTTGACGGCAATCCTCACATCTTGCCAAGGTTCATTAACCTGTGTAACCAAATTGTAGCTGAATATGCCACTGAAAACGCACTGAGCCAGCTTTGCCTAGTAAATGGCATTCTTAATAAGATCACTGGGCAAGCCGCGCGTATCATAAACTCTAATGGCATACCAGAAAATTGGATTGACATAAGAAGTGCTTTAGTTAACAATTTCTCAGACCAAAGAGACGAGACCGCTCTTTATAATGACCTCATGCTAGCCACACAAGGCCAAAACACCCCGCAAGAATTCTATGATCGTTGCGTCAATTTATTCAGTACCATAATGACATATGTAACCCTACATGAGACTGTACAAACCACCATCGAGGCCAAACGCACGCTGTACAAAAGGCTTACTATGCAAGCGTATGTACGCGGTCTAAAGGAACCCTTAGGTTCACGCGTACGCTGTATGCGACCTGATAGTGTCGAGAAGGCGCTCGAATTTGTACAAGAGGAGCTGAATGTGATTTATCTGCAAAATCGTAATGAGTCAGTCACAGATAAAAGACCACTCTTACCCAAGGTCACTGCCATGGCTCCTGCCATGCCTTTTATCAAACCATTCAACTCACCTGCACAAATGCCAGCACCTGTGCCCATCTGGCAACCCCCACAGCAAACCTGGAAACCTAACTTCCAGCATAATCATTCTCTAAGACCAGTGAATATGCCCACGCGCACACAGCAGATGTTCCGTGCGCCGCCACCTAATTACAACCCCCATCAAAATAATTTCCGTGTCCAGCCAAGAAATTCATTTCAAGGCCCGAAGCCGATGAGCGGCGTTAGCAATTTTCAAGCTAGGCCTTTACCACCTACCGGTCGTGATTGGCGCGTCCATGGTAACCCCCCACCTTCCAACTATTTCAAGACGCGAGAAATGAATATGAACGAATGTGCTGAGTATCGCAATTATTATCAGTGCCCCGAGTACTATCCATATTATGTTGACTCTGACGGTTATTGCTATTCAGACACCGTCGAAACACCCTATTACGTAGATAGCGAAGTGTATGAATCATCTGGCGAGTGTACCATCCTTCCTTATGAAGAGCCCACTCCGTCCTCCAGCACCGCTGAAGAACAGCAGGATTTTCCGAAGCGTACAAAATCAGACAAGTTAAAATAGAACTAAACCTACAGACCCAAAGACAACTCCCTTTCATACAGATCTCTAATCCACCTTTGAGACTACTGATAGATACGGGAGCGAACCAATCTTTTATCAGTCCGGAGGCTGTAGACAGATTTTACGCTCACTTACCCCTAAATTTTGACCCCTTCGAAGTAACCAACGTCCATGCAACGTCACGTAATAACTATTCAATAACCGTGCCGTGCTTCGACGAATTCCGAGACTCTGAAACTATAAAGCTCTTTATATACAAGTTTCATGAGTACTTTGATGGCCTAATAGGACTCGACCTTTTAGAGAAATGGGAGGCCAAAATCGATCTTAAAGATAAGCAGCTGATAACGCAATTTTCCACCAATCCCATCCACATGTACAACTCGCGTAACGTCAACCTTTACGAGGACGTAATTCCCGCCAATTCCTCTAAATTGGTTAGAATTCCTGTTAACATACATGATGGCGATGCTTTTATTAGTGAGCAGATTATGTCAAATTGCGTCATCAACGAATGTCTCACAACCGTCACTAACAGCCGAGGTTTTGTAGAGATATCGAACCCCACCTCAAACGACCTAATATTCTCGATGGACCGTGCCGTCCTAGCGGAGACGTACACTATCGAGTGCACACGTCCCGAGCATCCGTCCGCGCGCTCTAACGAAGTGTTATCTCGCTTGCGCACAGATCACCTAAATGCGGAAGAAAAGGCTAACTTAGAGGCCTTATGCCAAAAATACGCCGATGTATTCTACATCGAAGGCGAGAACTTAACATTCACGAATAAAATAAAACATCGTATTCGCACTACGGACGAATTGCCAGTCTATACAAAGAGCTACCGCTACCCCTACGTCCATAGGGACGAAGTTAAAAATCAAATAGGGAAGATGTTAGACCAGGGTATCATACAGCCATCTGAGTCGGCTTGGAGCTCACCAATCTGGGTGGTGCCGAAAAAAGCAGATGCCTCTGGAAAAACAAAATGGCGCTTAGTCGTAGATTTTCGGAAGGTTAATGAGAAAACTTATGACGACAAGTACCCAATTCCAAACATAAGTGACGTATTAGACAAGCTTGGCAACTGTCAGTACTTTACCACCTTGGATCTTGCCAGCGGGTTCTACCAAGTAGAAATGGACCCTACTGACATTCCAAAGACGGCATTTAATGTAGAGAACGGGCATTACGAATTTTTACGTATGCCCATGGGTTTAAAGAACTCCCCGTCCACCTTCCAACGCGTAATGGACAACGTTCTCCAAGGCCTACAGAATGTCATCTGTCTGGTCTATCTTGACGATATAATAGTGTTCAGTACATCCCTTCAGGAACACATCATTAACCTGGAAAAAGTATTTAAGAGACTACGAGAGTCTAATTTCAAGATTCAGATGGACAAGTCCGAATTCCTGAAATTAGAAACTGCGTACCTAGGTCATGTTATCACTCGGGAAGGCATTAAACCAAACCCTGACAAAATTTCCGTCATAGAAAAGTACCCCATTCCGAGAACCCCCAAGGAAATTAAACAGTTTTTAGGCCTTATAGGCTACTATAGAAAATTCATCCCCGACTTTGCACGCTTAACCAAGCCCCTGACACAGTGCCTGAAAAAAGGTAGGAAAGTAACCCTTAACGCTGAGTACATCGAGTGTTTTGAAAAATGTAAGACCCTCTTAACTAACGATCCGATCTTACAGTACCCTGATTTTACAAAGGACTTCTTGCTAACTACTGACGCATCGAATATCGCTATAGGCGCTGTATTATCGCAAGGCCCTGTAGGCAGCGATAAGCCAGTCTGTTATGCATCTCGCACACTAAACGATAGCGAGCAGAACTATAGTACGATCGAAAAAGAATTACTCGCTATTGTATGGGCGACAAAGTACTTTAGGCCCTACTTGTATGGCCGAAAGTTCAAAATCCTAACGGACCATAAACCACTTCAATGGGTTATGAGTCTTAAGGAGCCAAACTCAAGGCTAACCAGATGGAAGCTGAAGCTGAGTGAGTTTGACTTCTCTGTCATCTATAAAAAAGGATCTAGTAATACCAATGCCGATGCCCTTTCCAGAGTAGAGATCCACAACGAGGAACTTGATTCCATCATAGAAGAGCTCAGCTCGTTGTTAGCGAACCCCTCTGAGACACCCCCATCTGTTCACAACTCTTGCACAGCATCAGCTCACACAAGTAGAGAGAACCCTATATTAGAGGTGCCCATTGTAGAAGAGCCCTTAAACAAGTTTCATAGGCAAATTTGCATTACCTTAGTCGGAGATATAAAAAAACGTCCCACCGTAACAAAGCCGTTTGACACCCACACTAGAACAGTAGTGCAAGTGTCAGAATCCAACCTAGAGCATGACGTAGTCCACGTCATAAAAGAATTTGTCAACCCTAAAGTTAAAACAGCCCTGCTGATCAACCCCCCTCTGGCTATGTATAAAATCATCCCCATAATTCAAGAACAGTTTAAATCTTCAGCCATGAACTTAGTTTTAGCTAAAACCGAAGTAGAAAATGTCAAGGAATACCTTAGACAGCAAGAGATTATAAAGCACTACCACGATGGAAAAACGAACCATCGCGGCATCAACGAGTGCTACCTTACTCTCTCCCGTCGTTATTATTGGCCTAAAATGAGAGAAGAGATTACTAAATTTATTAACAGCTGTACGACATGCGGTCAGGCGAAATACGATCGTAATCCCACTAACCAACAATTCAATATCGTTCCCCCAGCAACCAAGCCATTCGAAATCGTACACATGGATTTGCTTACTGTGCAGAATGAAAAGTACCTCACCATAGTGGACGTATTCTCGAAATACGCTCAAGCTTATCACCTTCGTGACGGAACTGCTATCAGTGTATTACAAGCCCTGTTGAATTTTTGTACTCACCATGGTTTACCCCTTACTATAGTCACGGACAACGGAACCGAATTCACAAACCAGCTGTTTAGCGAATTTACAACCCTCCATAAAATTATTCACCATAGAACGTTACCTCATACCCCAAACGAAAACGGTATCGTAGAGAGATTCCACTCTACCCTATTAGAACACCTCCGTCTCTTGAAACTACGTCACAAGGACGATGTTATTAACTTAGTGCCTTATGCAATTCTGGCCTACAATAGTTCAATACATAGCTTCACGAAATGTAGACCCTATGACGTCATCACCGGTCATTTTGACCCAAGGGACCCTTTTGATTTGGACCTTACTAAGCAACTGCTACAGCAATATATAATGAACCACCGTGAACAAATGAAAATCGTATACGACACTATTAACGAATCCTCTCTTGCCAATCGCACAAACATCATTGAGAACCGGAGATAAGACTCGAGAACCTTGATAATGGTCCCGGATTGCTACCCTTTCGACTTGGCGCTACACGTCTCACATTACATTACCACTCATTTATACAACACATACAACTTAGCGACATTAGCGAACAAATAACATCGATACAAGGTCAATTATTAGATTACAAGAATAAGTTAAGCAATGATACCTATCTTATATACGAGCTTCAAGTAGATTACCTTAACGCTAAGATAACTAAAGTACTGGAACACTTAGAGACGTTACGGCCCAATCGTGTAAGGAGAGGTCTCATCAACGGTCTAGGCTCTTTAATTAAAAGCATAACTGGTAACCTAGACTACTCAGATGCCACTAGATATGATGATGCCCTAAGGACCCTAAAGAGTGATGAAAATAAGATCGTAAATGAGTTCAAAAATCACATCTCTATCAGTAAAGATTTGATGGACCAGCATACTAGTATAATTCATAAACTAGTGGAAAATCAAATAAAAATTAATGACACCTTGCATTTAATCTTAAATTCGGATATTTTCAAAGATGCTAACCTTATACAACATGCTAAATTCGCCCAATATCTGGCTATTATAACCGAAAACGTCGATGACGTATTTGCTGAGTTAATTAGATTAGAAAATATGCTTGCTTTTATACGTGCATCAAGCACGCATCATTCAATGATTAATTTTAGAGTACTAGGTAATATGTTAAATAGGCTAGTTAAAATCTATGGTAGAGATCATGTGTTAGATTTAGAGCTTAGAGAGTACTATGACCTAATAAAGCCAGGTTACTACTACTCAGGCAATCAAATAGTGATAGTCTTTAAATTCCCTATTTTTGATGTAGATAGCTATGACCTCTATAAGCTGTCCATAGCTCCTAATAAATTCATGCAGGCCCTTATCCCACCTTATCCTTTGATTGCAACCAATAGGAAGGGTTACGTGTACATAGAGGCAGAATGCCCTAAGCACAACGACTGGTACCTCTGCGGAGAGAAGGCTGATCATCACCTGCGACATCAACCAGACTGCATCCAGAATCTCATCCTGAACCAGTCTCTCGAGAAAACCTGCAAACTGACATCAGTGACACTAACCAAAGTGTCAATGGAGGAGTTGGACGAGAAACACTATGTCTTAGCTTTCCCCAATGTAACTAGAATCCACACCGTATGCGGCCGTGAAGACTATAACGTACTACAAGGCAGCTATCTGGTGACCTTACCTGTCAACTGTTTCCTGCACACACCGGAGTTCACCATTACTAACACTAACGATCAAGTTATAGGACGACCGCTCAAGATAACTGAAGTCTCCTTCAACCCTGAAAATCAAGATGCTGAATCACTCCACCTGAAGCTGAACTCTATCAACCTGAGAGGACTACACGATATCCAGCAACGAGTAATGCTACAGCCAAAAATAAGCATAGAACCAGCGTCATCTCGATACTTATACCACACGACGATCCCGTTCTATGCTACGCTATCCGGTGCACTCGCACTGGCTATGATATGGGCTGTACACCGCTACAAGCTACAACGCAGAGCGGACGAAGCCACTGCCAAGGTTGACGTACCTACATATGCAACACCTGGAACATCTGGAACCCAGAAACTACCCTCAGCAATATTTCATCATCTCAAGACTCAGAAATAGTTGCTGATCTGAGAGGGGAGGAATTACGTACGTCACCCTCAAGCGAACCGCTGACGTTGGGTTGCTATACCGCGATTGCGCCACCGCTTTCCCACAGAAACGCTGAGTCGGCGCCTCGTGTAACTCACGCCAGTTTTACCTAGTTTTTAAGCAGGGACTTCCTAATTTAGCATCGTGCTAACTAGACGTCGCTTAGGTTATAATTTAATGTAATATTAATTTTTAATTATATTTTATAAAAATCATTTTGGTTTTTTTTGGATCCTCCGGCGACGGCCTTCGTAATTGACTACAAAGAGATGTTTAGATTATCACAGATAATAATCAACATAAAACGTATGATGGATGACATTTGTTCTCCTTGCAGCTCCATCTAGTTTTTTTTATGAAATCACTTGACAGCTGTCATTGCAAAGCCGTCATTAGAGTTCGTGTTTAGCGACTTTTTGTACGAGTTTGTTTGATACTATTTATATTTTTCGGATCATTAGGGCATAGTGTACGTTGGCAACGCTCGTGGGCTAGTCCAATGCAGGGATTGGAACCAATCACTTGAGTTAAGCGACAACAGGCGCCGTCAGGTGCAGGATGGGTGACCGTCCCGTGACTACCGCTATTGACTAGTTTTACTAGCTTTTCGTTAGCTAGTTTTTTTTCCGAGCGCTTCCATGCTTCGCAAGGCACTTTAACACGTTGGTGCCGGCTATCATGTAACGGCAGTCGTTAAGCCATGTCAGAGGCCTTATGGGCGGTTTGATAACTTTGACAGTAAGGCCCGCCACTGTCTTACAATCCTCCACCAACCCGGACTTGGCCCCCGTGGTGGAGCCTAACCTTCTTGCGGTGCACGATGAGACCCGTGCCCCAGCAGTGAGGACATACATACAAGGGTTGATATCAGTATATTATCTTATACATCAAAAGCGTGAGGGTATGTGCTATACACTGTCTCGTACGCACACCGGCAGGCTGCTATCACCTGTCGTGTTGGCAGCTGTCATGATCACCAAAATGTATTGTTTGTATTTGACTGTTACGAATACGTGGAATCGGTCAATAACAATATTGTTAAATGAACGCGGGATCGCACTGTTTAATAAATAGAAATAAGTGATCCCAAGGGGAATTTCTTTTTTGGACTCAAAACGGAATAACTGTTTATTATTCTAAAAATGATTCAATTCATATTGTTGATTCAATTCAACTCAATGTATTTATAGAAAGTTGAAATAGCTGAGCCAAATAGCTTAGTTCGGTGAACGGTAGAAATTGGTTTAACGCCAGTTTTTGAAAACCATTTTTTTCCACATATTTCCCTACTTACTGTACCTCTAGTCGCTATACCACGACCCCTGCATTGCGATATCGCCTACGTACCTGCAAAAAAAAGACGGAGGCCAATTAGAACAAAATTAGCTATGCTGTCAAAATTGCAACTTATTTAACTTCACCGGGGTGTGAGGAAAGGGGTCGTGGGTGGGGTCAACCGGGGTCGTCGGCTCGCGTTCTACGAAATTAAATATATCAGCAGCTAGAAAATTCACCTTTTTTATAAGAGCACGATTCCAGACAGATAGCCAGATACAGATTATTTAACCTACCTGTGAGGATTGTTTTAGAGGAAACTTGTTTGTACAAATAAGACAGTCATATAGTCCATGGGCAATATAGGGCATTGTGTCGCAACAAGACTCGATATCGAATTTTTCAAATTATTATAACGGAGAAGATTGAGGGAAGCAGGTGCGTTGGGATAAGAGGGAAGTCGTGGCTCGGACACATCAGGGAACGAACGGACCTAACCAGTGTCAAAGACGCCACCAAAGCAGGTGTCAGGAAGAAGGTATGTCGGGAGGATAAAGAATTCGTGGCTAAAAACATTAGGAAATGACGGATGTAGCTAGAGTCGAAGACGGCACCAAAGCAGGACGTAGGAAGAAGGTAAGTCGAGAGAACAAGGAATTCGTCGACTATTAGGGAATGGCGGATGTAGCCAGCGTCTTCAAAGAAAGTGGGCATCGTCGTCGTGGTCGTCAGGCTGTACTAGTCCACTGCTGGACATAGCCCTCTTCTAATGAGCGCAACACTTTGCGCCATCATTGAGGTAATGCCCATAATCATGCAAGGCATGCGGGTTGGGGGTAGCAGTTCTGTGGAATTGTACTGCAAGAAAGTGGTGACCAGTATGAAACCGCTGTGCCTTTTTGTGATTTCAAAGTTTTTCTAGCATTCGTCACACACTAGGTAGCTACAGTGGATGACAATAAAATCTATAGAATCTAGCCAGTCGACTCCACCCGATACCTATTATCGAATTAACCAATAATTACATCAACTCTTAATTAACAATGCAAAATGTCGCTTGGACCGTAAATCTGATAGAGACGAACGATTCGTGGAACTTAAACAACAATTACGCGATCGAATGCGATGTAATTACCTACTATGGAACAAATAAGACCAGAGGGTCGGGTGCAGACCATTTCTGTTTTCGTCTTATCGAGGAACTGGTTATGACATAAAATAAAACTTTCCCAGAAATACACTGACCTGCAAGACTAAGTTAGTACTACAGTTTTAATATCGTTTTATTCTAAACTACTCAAAAAAATTAAGTGTTTTTATTCTTCAATCATGTCTTAAAAGGAGGTTTCATCCTATGGTTCCTATGGAGATTTAAGACACACAATTTAACACTTTTTCAAGTCCTTTTTATTTCGAAAGTCTTATTCAAATTGCAAAGTCTTTAATTTAACAATTTAAAAAGTAAAGTAAAAGTATTCATTAATTGAAAGGAAATTCGTTATCAACCCTTATATGTCCCCACTGCTGGGGCACGGGTCTCTTTCTGCATCGCAGGAAGGTTAGGCCATACTCCACCACGGGGGCCAAGTCCGGGTTGGTGGAGGACTGTGAGACAGTGGCGGGCCTTACTGTCAGAAGTTATCAAGCCGCCCATAAGGCCTCTGACATGGCTTAACGACTGCCATTATATGACAGCCGGCACCAACGGCTTAACGTGCCTTGCGAAGCACGGAAGCGCTCGGAAAAATGCCACTAGCAGTAGTCACGGGACGCTCACCCATCCCGTACCTGACCGCGCCTATTGTTGCTTAAGAGAAAAGGAAATTATTAAATATAAATATGTTTGGTCGTCGGCTCCCACACTAGGCTTGGCCTGTGTTGTGGATTATGTATGAAGTTTTACTTAATAATAGCTTACGTACAGAATTTTAATAGAAAGTGTAGTGAAATAAGGAACTCAAATGTTAATAGGTATTAACTTATTATTAAACGGCCTTGGTGGCGTGGCGCAGCGGTTTGGCACGCTGACTCCGCTGAACCGAAGGTCTCGGGTTCGATCCCCGGCCGGGTCAAACTAGGAAACGAACTTTTCTAGTTTGTCTCGGGTCTTGGATGTTATCTATGTATTAATTGTATTATTATACGATAGATCGTCGAGTTAGCACCTATAACACAAGATATTTAGTTGTAC
Source organism: Yponomeuta sedellus (assembly GCA_934045075.1). NCBI lineage: Eukaryota > Metazoa > Arthropoda > Insecta > Lepidoptera > Yponomeutidae > Yponomeuta > Yponomeuta sedellus. The sequence goes on from OW203746.1 coordinate 728,216, forward strand.
TTAGTATAGGGCTAACGAGATCTGTGTAATATGTCCGTGAATATTTATTTATATTTATTAAATGTATTTGTTTTTTAACAACGTGGAAAATTATTTTCTGTGTACAAAATTTATTTTAATATTATTAGCAACAAATTGTTACTAACAATATATGGACACTGCGTGAAACAGAATTTTATGCATTTCTTGAATATCTAGTAAATAATAATAATAATCCACACAACAAAATCACTTGATCCCAAACTGGGATACCCTGTACTATGGCAAGGCAAGCACGTCAGAAACATACATCAGAAAATACACCCAGACTGAGATCACTTGTACAAATGTACGGGGCCGCCAGATGGAATCGAACCCACGACCTCTGTCTTGGTCAGCTCAATGCGCCTTAGCGGCTAGACCAACGAGGCTATCTAGAAGGGTCCTTTATGGACCAGCTTGAAGATAGATGTATTTAGAGGCACTACAGAAGACTACATTTCCCTTTCGAGATTTTTAACCACGTGCGTCCCATTTCAAGTCGGCCGGAAGCACTTTTCTGCACCAGTCTTTAGTAAAACTGCGTCTAATTACTTCTAGCGTAGCGTTTTATATAGGGAACTGCTATTGTATACAGTCTACAGGTTTATTGTCTCACTTTTGGTCGACACGAGATAATGGAAATGTCAGGGTAGAACAGGTCACCGCAGTTTGAAGTTCACTGTATTGATTATGGGAAGCAATTTTAAACATGTTCGTCCTGAAACTCTAAATTTAGCAAAACAATTCAGCCAGCTTCCATTGTAAAGGAAACGATTCTTAGAGGATGGTAAAATATGCAGGGTTACCGTAAAAATGCGCAATGCCTAAAAAATGTCTATTATTTAGAACAACTTTTGTTCGTATCCTTTGAAAACTTTTCCATAAAAAACAAATATGTACTTACAACATCATGTATGAATGTATTCTATATATACGTCCACTTAACGGTTTTTCTACTTTGTTATAACGCTGATTCATAGATAATGCATATGTCTTAAATATGGATATAATGGAGGTTCTTCGACAGGGGCGGATCTTGATTTTGTGGGGCCCAGGGCTGAAACTACTTAGGGGCCTATCTTAGTACTCAACTAATAAATAGCCATGTCAAAAAACTGTTTCTATAATTATATATTATTAAGTGCGCAAAAAAAAACCAAAACGTCAGACTACACTATTTTTATTTTTAATGCACTAACCCGTGCTAAGGAACAAATTTAAAAACCTATTTAGAGGCTAAAAATTTCACCCATGCCGGGATTCGAACCCGCAACCTCTGGCTATCCGTACCAGATATCTACCAATTGAGCCAATGGGCGACTCACGGCATCAGTGAAATTTCGAACCTCTTTACAATATTCTCTGTATTACATACAGGCAGCGACATCTGACTTAAGCAAATTGCATTACTTGCAGCCCCGACTACCTACTTTGCAGTTAGGTTTAACATCGGAACGATATCACTGTACCCACATGATTACACTATTTTTATTTTTAATGCACTAACCCGTGCTAAGGAACAAATTTAAAAACCTATTTAGAGGCTAAAAATTTCACCCATGCCGGGATTCGAACCCGCAACCTCTGGCTATCCGTACCAGCGCTCTACCAATTAAGCCAATGGGCGACTCACGGCATCAGTGAAATTTCGAACCTCTTTACAATATTCTCTGTATTACGTACAGGCAGCGAAATTTTGAAATGGGTGAAATTTTTAGCCTCTAAATAGGTTTTTAAAAACGTCATACGTTACGTTAAGCAGCGCTACTGTTTTTTTCAAATTATCGGCTACTGTTTTTAGTGGGATCTGGGTGCCCTTTGTAACCCCGGGGCCCTGGGCTGCAGCCCAAGCAGCCCTTAGGTAGATCCGGCCCTGTTCTTTGATGTAAGATAGTTATTTTCCAAGCACCATAAATCCCGAGCCGAAATTTTTTTTAAAAAGAACATTTTTTTAATTAAGGGTGTTTTGGCAAGCTCATTGTTAGGTAATCAGATCGATCTGATGTCTGCTATGAGTAGATCTCGATTTGATAGATCTTTTGTAAAAAAACGGTCATTAGAACAGAGCAACTTTCTTTTCCTAAGGGTAGAGCCTTTAAATTTAAAATGTGTTTCTCTGAAAAGTGTATGTTGCGTTACCTAATATGTATTTAGATGTACACATTAGTTTTAATTTACTTTTATGTTCCTTTCATATCTGGCAATAAACAAAATTTGTTAATCTGTTAATTACTTAGTTTTACTCAGGAAAAGCTAAGTAATCCACTGCTGCGAATTTACTTTAAGGGATGTCCCTTCGTCGAAAAGGTTGGTTTCACGTTCGATCAAAACGTTCACAGTTCACGCATAATAAGTACTTACTAGTAAAAATTTTAGTTCGTGTTTGTACGTCATTCAGGACAAGATTTTAAACAAAAAACTGCTTTCGATTCTCTCTTTTTTTTCTAATACCAGCTGTCAAATCAATGTTGTCGTGTTAAATTCAAATTTAGCGTGAGTCCTGGTCACAGAACAATTAAACCAATAGAAGAAACGATGGTCACGTGACAGCGTACAGGCCTAATTGTCAAAACGATGCCTTAATGCCCTGAGTAAGAGTCCAAATTAAGATGGTAATGTAACTTACAATAGTGGCAGGACTCTGAATGTTTTCAAATTTAGTCGGGTTATCGCAAGTGCAAAATCTGTGAAGACGTCGTCGGATTATTTTAGAAAATTGAAATAACTAAAATATTTTGGTGCACACAACTTACCCTGGGATATTGTACAATAAATGCACAACGAGGTGAAAAGTGCGTGGTGGCTGCAGGTCACATAAGAAACAAAGAAAACGGAGATTATAATATGAACTTCCTAAGGTGAGTACCTAAAACCTATGTTTTCTCGCATAAAAGGACCAACGGAATAAATATCACTTTGTAAATAAACTTCCTAATGACTCATTAACCAAAATTACCGTAATTGTTGCTTCTCGAACCCTTCTACTCTCTAAAATTAAGAAAATAAACCAATCCATTTGTAGGTTGTCCTAGTGATGGGATGGCAAAAGAATGGTCGATGAAAATTTGCCTCAGTAGTAGTATAGACTTATTCATCACGCCTTCTTAATACATAATCCATTGTTTCTTCTTGTTCAAGTTTTCCCAAATTGATAAATGGAAGCAAAAGCACGCAAAAACGCAGAAATAAGAAACAGGAAAAAAACGACTGTAAACTGCGCTCAAGGCACTTTAGACCCGAGTGATTGGGACGAAGAAACTTATTGGGAACACGCCTGAAGGAAGATGTGGTGCCCACCTTAGACCAGTAAAAATGGAAGTAATGGTGAGAAAGTTAAACATTTGTTGCAGAATATGTACCTCTACCTTTTCATATACACTTATCACATGTTTTTACAAAACAGGATGCTCCCAGGAGTTTATTTTGTATTCGAGCATAACGAGAATAACTATGAAAATTTACAATATTTTTTTCCTTTGCCATACTTCTTTAGTTAAGTCTACTACATCCAAACAGTGTCCCAGGCACCACAGCATCCGAGTGGTGCCTTCATCCATTTAATTCATTTAACAGTTTATCTTTATTTCAAAATTTCTAAATCGTAATAAGTAAACAGTGTGATATGAGAATTGATAATATAAAAAAAAACAAGCCCGAACATCCCACATCACGATGTTGCTTATATTAAAACTTCTACGTGTACTCAATTTGTTTTCTAAACCCCATCAGCTGTTTTATGTTTGTCCTGAATTTAAATCTCACCCAACGACAATACAAACTACCATAGACTTACCCACAAAAAACCATCTCTCCAACAGTGTAAATCATAGATAAAGAAAAGTTGAAATGTAAAAACAAAATGTTAAATGAATGGACGTCAAAGCTGTTAGTTTCACAATTAATAAATTATGTGGTGATCACCTTATTGCAAAAAATATCTGACTATATAGATGCAAATTGTACCTTACTTCAAAGTATGTAATTAATTATCAGGATCAGTCAATAATAGACGTAGCTTGTAACCCAAATAACTTTTATAAAGAGATCTAAAACGAAAGTGTTTAAAAGTGGAATATGTTATTATTTAAGCAGCTCTCTTTTGTAGGTACGCCTTTATTAAAAGTTTCTGTTTGTTTTCAGGTCAGTACTAAACATGGGAAGTGAGCAAAATGTCTGTTATCTGGCAATGCCACGGTCATATTCTTCTTTCTTGATCAAATTTACTGCAGCCTGACGTAGTTGATGATCCTTATAGTCTTGCGTTCGAAAATTCCTTTGTTGATGTGGTCATCAACCCCTATACCTGTTGTCTAAAATCTGTCAATGAAACGTATTGACATATCAGAATTCATCACTTGACACATCAAATTACTGCATCCATCGAATTACTGAATTATTACTTGCAATAATAATATAATATTGTGATAATTAAATACGACTTTTAGCGACAGATTGCGGTCGAAGATGGATTTACCTAGTCAATATTAGCAATAGTATTTTCCTTTTCAAATTTTATTGCAAGATAAACAACTTTTTAATACAAGTACCTGACTCGATCTGTATTAAAAAATTGGAAGAAGAAACGTAACGTAAATTTGGATGTCGTTACGGATTTTATTCAGGAAGAAATCTGAGACGGAGTATTATGCTGACGTTGACGAATATAATTGTCAATTCACTATTATGTATAAAAAAGTGTTGCTTTTTAAATTATTGTTACTAATTTTGATTACATGATTTAAAACTTATATACAAAGCAATTTATTATAATTATTTACATGATTTAGTCCAAGGTGTCTTCATTTTTCAACGTTTCTATCGATATCGATGGAGAGTTAGGCCTATCCCTAGTCGGTAGCGTTTGACAGTAGGGCTTGTACGCACCTTGAAATCGGTGCATTGATAAACGTAGTGCCATCTCTTTTTTTCTTATGGAAGGTTGGTTAGCGAAAGCAGGACAACATTACTGTCGAAGGTTTCTGCGAAGTTACTGCTACCCCTTGGTCCTGGTATTAAACTTGCTTAAAAAAAAGTATCCACAGAGGTCCACTGTACGGAGCGTTCGTTCGTTCAAAAACGTAATTTCGCGGCAGTTACCCGCGTTCCGGCGGGTGATTTATTCATGCATTTAAATCCTTTCTGGCTACCCCCCATGCATATACATGAGCCGTGGCGCATACTATTGTCTCTGATATCTCGAGGCCCCGTACGCGGCGAAACTGAGGGATTTTCTTTGTAAACACCCATTTAGATTGAAAACCGCAAGGATTGCGGGGTTGGTTCAAACATGGATTGGAAAGAAATTTATTTTACAAAAAGTGGTTGTCTCTCCCTTTTTAAAAATCATGTATATCTAACGCGATTCCATAAAACTCTCTTTAAAACAGTTTTAGTTTGTCTTTCCCTTGACGACTGACTATTTCAAATGCATTGAGCAGAGTGTTTTAGAGGAATCTGGTTTTCGTAAATAACGTTAGTTTTTTATTTAATCCTGTACGTTTTCTCATAACGATGCAAATAAAACTAGATAATGTTAATAAAAAGCATCGTACGTTGACCAGAACTACTTTTCAGCAGGGTTAATATAGTTTTGTTTGACAAAATGTTGGCTTCTCGCCTAAAGTGCAAGTATTTTTATCAAAAAATATATTAAATGTTGGTATAATAAATTTTTAATTTAATATTATTAGTTTTCTATAGCCTATTAGAGCTGGCAACCCTGGCCAGCCTGCTTATCGCTCGTGAGCCCGTGAGTTAGGTTTGATACACGAAGGGATTAAATTCGAGGAACGAATGCATTATTGGCAGGGTATTATTGAAACCCCCATCAAATGGAGGCCGTCAGGCCAACGAAAGGGGGTTCTCTGTTGAACGCAACCGTATAAGAAAGTTTTGGACAGAAAATAAACAAATACCCTTATGTTTCAAAACATAGCTACCTAACTTCTACACAACACAATCACTCGACCTGGTCCCAAACTAGGATACCCTGTGCTATGGTAACCAGGCAGACTAAGGCCATTGGTACTAAATTAGAACGGCGGCCTCCAGTGGGAATCCAAACCACGACCTCTATTTCAGTAGTCAAGCGTGTTAACCACTAGACCATCGAGGCAGTCAAATGTGAATTTGGTACCTTTTTTTTAGAGGACCTTGAAGTTGAGGCCTGTCTATGAGACGGTGGAAACACAGCCTCGACCAACATCTGTCGGAGTGGTCTGGGGTAGCCCAGGACCCAAGTGGAGAAAACGTTTGCCCAGCAGTGGAACACAAACATCGAGGCTGATTAGAAAATGAGGCTATATTCTGTGATCACTCAGACACCTCCCACACTTTGTGGACAATGTCAGGACAGGACGTCTCGATATCAACCCTTGTATCTCCCCACTGCTAAGGCTCGGGTCTCTTCCTGCATCGGAGGAAGGTTAGGTCATACTCCACAACGGGGGCCAAGTCCGGGTTGGTGGGGGATTGTATGATAGTGGCGGGCTTAACTGTCAAAATTTATCAAGCCGCCCATAAGGCCTCTGACATGGCTTAACGACTGCCATCACATGCCGGGACCACCGGAGAAACGTGCCTTGCGAAGCACGAAAGCGCTCGGAAAAAATGCCGCTAGCGGTAGTCACGGGACGGTAACCCATCCTGCACCTGACCGCGACTGTATTGCTTAACTCAAGTGATTGATTCCAATCACTCGGTTCGACTAGGCCACGAGCGCTTCACTAGACGACGTCTAGTCAGTGCCGACCCTAAAACGATCACGTATTCCTTTTAAAGGGCAGGTAAGTCACAATTTATCACTCCACGCCTGCTAGCCTTGACCCTACAACTGATCGCTGTGTTTATGTTTCCATCAACCAATACATTTCTCACTGTGTTCAGGAATTCGTCAATCGTCACCAAAGAGCGATTAACCGGCTAAAGACGGAATACTCCGTCACAATCCATGCAGGCCCACGGTTGATTTCTTCCTGACCCTCCAATTTTCCACACAATCAACCCACTCGATTGATTCAACCTTAGGTGCATACTTCCAGACGAAGGCGTCCCTAATGGCGATTGTGAAGACAAAAGTGTGTGCTGTTAAGTGTGAGTTAAGGTAGACCTTGACGTCATTCGATTAATGCTGATGTTTCAATACTTCTTTTATAAATATAATAGGCTGCTACTTATGTATGCGGAATCTGGGATTCCAATAATTTTAAACGCAATGTCTGACCTCCATGGTCAAATTCGTTCTTTTTTTAAATACTGGCCGCTAATATTTTTCTCTTATATACGTTAGTTTTTGTTTTTGTTGGGTTTAAAATGTCATATCGCTGAAAAAATGAAACTCACTCGTGAAAATATTCTTGCTATGATTTATTACGAGTTTCGACGTGGTTTAACGCAACAACAGTGCGTAGATCAATTAACTTCGACTTTTGGTGGTGAAGCTCCATCAAAAACGACTGTGTATCACTGGTTTAGTGAGTTTAATCGCGGGCGCAGTAAGCTCACGGACGAAGTTAAAGAAGGTCGCCCGAAGTCGGTGGTTGTGCCACAAAATATTGAAGCTGTGGGAAAACTAATAATGCAAGACCACCATGTTACGTATCGCGAGATAGAGGCTATTCTGGGCATATGTATGACGAGCGTTCATAGGATATTACATGAACATTTGTCTGTAAAAAAAATTTGTTCGCGTTGGGTCCGCACAACTTAAATCAGGAATTCAGGATCAAAAAGATGCTCGCGTCGGATGGAAGATGGTGCAAGAAAACCTTAAAAAAATTCAACGGAGGCGACTCAAAATCTGTTTATAATATCTACACAGGTGACGAATCCTGGATCTACGCGTACGATCCCGAAACTAAACAACAATCAACAGTTTGGGTGTTTCAAAATGAGCCGAACCCTACGAAAGTGGCTCGTGCAAAAAGCACTGTAAAGCAAATGGTGGCCTGCTTTTTTGGTATTAATGGCCATGTGGCTACAATATAGTACCACTGGAGAATCGCAGAACGGTTAATTCGGAGTGGTACACGACCATTCGTTTGCCGGAAGTATTTGAAGAAATACGCCAAAACAACCAGCGACGCAGAATCATACTTCACCATGACAATGCCAGCTGTCATACATCTCAGGAAACAACTACATTTTTGGATGGTCAGAAAATAGAATTGATGTGTCATCCACCGTACAGCCCTGATTTGGCTCCCAATGATTTCTATTTATTCCCAAATGTAAAGAATAAATTACGTGGTCAACGATTTTCGACCCGTGAAGATGCCGTAGATGCGTTCAAACAGCACGTTTTGGAGATACCTCAATCAGAGTGGAAAAAGTGTTTTACAAATTGGTTTCATCGAATGCAAAAGTGCATCGATCATAGTGGAGAATACTTTGAAAAACAATAAAAGCATATTTAAAAACCTATTTAGAGGCTAAAAATTTCACCCATGCCGGGATTCGAACCCGCAACCTCTGGCTATCCGTACCAGCGCTCTACCAATTGAGCCAATGGGCAACTCACGGCATCAGTGAAATTTCGAACCTCTTTACAATATTATCTGTATTACGTACAGGCAGCGACATCTGACTTAAGCAAATTGCATCACTTACAGCCCCGACTACCTACTTTGCAGTTAGGTTTAACATCGGAACGATATCACTGTACCCACATGATTACACTATTTTTATTTTTAATGCACTAACCCGTGCTAAGGAACAAATTTAAAAACCTATTTAGAGGCTAAAAATTTCACCCATGCCGGGATTCGAACCCGCAACCTCTGGCTATCCGTACCAGCGCTCTACCAATTGAGCCAATGGTTAGCACGGGTTAGTGCATTAAAAATAAAAATAGTGTAATAAAAGCATATTTAGCCATATACATTTGTTTATTTTTTTGCTATTCCGCATAAAGTAGTAGCAGCCCTCGTAGTCTCAATACCTTAAAATAAGTAATATTGTATTAGTTTCCTAGTGGTAACTCTGTCCGATAAATAAATATTTTTTTATCAACTCTTCGGTCCTTAAATCCTAATTCGTCAACTCCATCGCTAATCTTTGAACCTTAGTAATGAACCGTTCTGTACGTAATACAGAGAATATTGCAAAGAGGTTCGAAATTTCACTGATGCTGGTGAGTCGCCCATTAGCTCAGTTGGAAAGAGCACTGGCACGGATAGTCAGAGGTCGCGGGTTCGAATCCCGGCATGGGTGGAATTTTTAGCCTCTAAATAGGTTTTTAAATTTGTCCTTAGCACGGGTTAGTGCATTAAAAATAATATAATCATGTGGGTACAGCGATATCATTCCGATATAAAACCTAACTGCAAAGTAGGTACTCGGGGCTGCAGGTGATGCAAATTACTTCAGCCAGAGGTCGCTGACTGTACGTAATACAGAGAATATTGTAAAGAGTTCGAAATTTTACTGATGCCGGTGAGTCGCCCATTAGCTCAGTTGGAAAGAGCGCTGGCACGGATAGCCAGAGGTCGCGGGTACGAATCCCGGCATGGGTGGATTTTTTAGCCTCTAAATAGACTTTAAAATTTTGCTGTGTATATGGATAAAAATAGTGGGTTTCCTCCTTTGTACCTTCAGGTTTCTCGCTGGCTCGCCGAAACGAAGCACATACAAACAGTTCAAAATGTAACTCACGCACACGGGCAGTTTCGGTTGTTTACACAAGCTCCTCCCCGTTTTGTTGGACAGCAGATAGCCTAACAATGATTCTGTTAACTAAAACAAGTATAACGACTAACATTGGACAAACACGGTGGGTTGGTTTAGGCATAGGCGGGGAAGACTCGGTGTTTTATTTCGAAAGTGACACTAAACGAATAAAATGTATTTAGAAGACGATTGTGTCTAGGGTTTAATACTTGAACACATGTGTAAATATTTTAAAAACCTATTTAGAGGCTAAAAATTCCACCCATGCCGGGACTCGTACCCGCGACCTCTGGCTATCCGTGCCAGCGATCTTTCCAACTGAGCTAATGGGCGACTCACCGGCATCAGTAAAATTTCGAACCTCTTTACAATATTCTCTGTATTACGTTCAATTAAAATTTAAAATTGTCCTTAGCACGGGTTAGTGCATTAAAAAAAAATATATATAAACATGTGTAAATAAATAGTTGAAGACTTATAATTAGTTATAATTTAGATGTTCCTATTTTTTCAAAGGATGTGGGTCTCTTTGTAAATTATGTGTTAGTGTCAAACTCGTGAAGGACGTCCAAAATCCGCCTTCACTGAAAATACTTTTATATAAGTCCAGAAAAACTTATTTAACGACAATTATTATGTATCCCGAAAGGTACTAACGGTACCCTATTACTCCGACGTCTGTCTGCCCGTACGGCCTACGAGGAGCTTCATCTCTTGAATTTTGTATCCCTCAACGGACTCTGGTTGTGACTGTGCATTTCATTTTATGCACATTTCATGTTAATTTAATTGAAATTGAAATTGAAAAATGTTTATTTATCACACACATATTAGAGAACACATGAATACTATGGAATAATAGTGACAATAATTGTGATAAAAAGGATAGGGCTCAGCTAGGTGCTGTGAGTGCATGCATCATCACAGCGCTGATTTTCAGCCCGTCCTTGTTCTCACTGAATTAAATAAAAGTTAGCGGATTTTTAAAAGAGAACACCGCAGTTGTAATCAAACAAAAATCTGTTAAGCATTATTTAGCTTCCACCCCACGAAAGGCACAAGGTGAATGGATATGAAGTGTACAACATGTAAATTATTACACTGAATGGTATGGTAGATTTCATAAATTACAGATCTTATCAAACCACTTAAATATGACAAGAACTCTCAAATTAAATTTAGTCACACCTGTATTTCCTAGGTTTCACTTGACAGGACTGGTTCAGGTTAGTGGTTGTCCAAAAAATTAGGCTAAGCGGCAATCAGGAGAGATTTTTTTGTTTGTCAAAAAGTAATGTTTTTAATTTAATTTTAAACCTAACAGTTGTCATGAATTGCCTGAAAGGTGGCGGGAGATCGTTCCAAATCTTGGCTGCCGCAAATTTAAAACTACCCCTGTACCCAGTAGATCTGTGTCTTGGGATAACCATTAAATTTAATTCCCTTCGTCGCACATTACGGGTGAAAGTTTCATTAGCCCATATAATTTTTTTGTATAGATACCAGGGTCTCTGTTTATGCACTACCTTGTGTACTAGTGTGGCCAGGTGCAGTTCTCTCCGAGCTCTCATTTTAAGCCTTCCCTTCTCATTCAAGAATGGCGTGACATGAGCTCGCCTTGGCACGTCAAAGCAAAATCTAGCGCATGCATTCTGAACGCGCTGGATAGCACGTTCAGTTTTGGTGAAAATACGGGGACCATACACTGCGGCGCCAAAGTTGAGCAGCGATAAGACCAAACTTTCTTAATGATTTTAGTCCTATGTAATCTTTATTAGTTTATAAAAAAAATATCTCGGTTTACATGTATTTATTCCTAAAATCTGTCTTATTTTAAAATAAGTACATGAGATGAGTTGTGTGTAAAACTTATTTTTACAGTTTCTTGTCTTTTCTTAATATTACATTTTTTTGTGTGTGTTCTTACATCTTCTAATTACCTACTTCTAATTTGACACTGTCCAGTGTGGACGAAAGGTCGTCCATTGTTTAACTTATTTTGAACTCCTTTGATTTGAATAAAATCATTTCGACTTTCGACCTTTTTGTCACGAAACTGGAAGGCAAACCATTCTGTGTGTGTACACAACACAGAGATGTTACGCATTAATGCAGTCGATAAAAGCTAGGCTCGTTGGAAGTGGACTATCGGGTGACGCCGAGTGGACGGAATGTCGTTAGCTGCTCACTCGGCCGGCGGCCGCGCCACTTTGTTCAGGATTCAGTTTCAATCCACAGGACACGGAAGGATTTCGAAACCATTCTGGCTTATTGCTACTGATGGTGACATCAACCCTCTGTATGGCCACACTGCTGGGGCACGGACCTCTTTCTGCGTAGCAGGAAGGTTAGGCATTACGGGAGTCAAGTCCGGGTTGGAACCTACCTACTAAAAAATAAAAATGTCAAATACATCATACTGGTGATTCTTTTTGGCCTGCGCCTTCAACACAGGAGAACGTTGTCCGAGAATATTCTGCCATAACCTTATAAGTTGAAAAACGATTTCTTCGTTCAATTAATTCCGCGGAGTTTATTCACTCGGACATTCGTCATGCGAGAATATTCTCTCACATTCAATAGGTCGTGGGTTGGAACCCTGGCTTGTAAAGACGACCGCACATCAACCTTTACATCGTGCCCTCTACTCGGCTACATTAAGGGCGGCTTTGCAACTAAAATCTAAAGATTGATGTGCTGTCGACTGTACCAATAATTTTGTTTATACGTTACGTAGGTACATTTATTAAAATTTAGTAGCCATCAACAATGAAGGAAAATATATCCTAGCGATCAAAATTGCCAAGCCGTTGTGGGCACTAATGATAAAGCGCAATGTATCTATCTATCTCTCTCTCTCTCTCTCTTTCTCTCTCTCTCTCTCTCTCTCTCTCACTGTCCGAAAGACGGTCTGAATCATGCATTAAGGCGTATATAGACTGCTGACGTAAGCCCGTAGAATTAACCTAACCTATGGATGGAATGGTGTTAATCGGCAACCCTGACACCAGATTTCGGGCCGGCACGGTAAACATAAACAAAAATATTTATATCTACATTCTATCCAGTAACAGCCCCACAGTATCTACCGAACAGAAAATAAAATACTTAACTTAGCCTAATCTGACGAGGTGTAGAATATTTGCGATATGGTATTGTATAGTAGGTATGTTTGTGACGACCTTCCGTGTTACCATAGTACAGGGTATAGTATTTTGGCATCAGCCCTTCTATTACGTAACATTTCACTCTATCGAGTTAATATAAACGACTTCAAAGTAGGCGTGATCGTTGCAAAGACGAACCGTTTTATAAGACCGTTTTGTGTTCCGCGACGATAGGACCGTTTTACGTTTCATTCTAAAGCAGTGCCAGCGACTCTAAAGCAGTGCCAGCGTTTGTTCGTCGCGAGACCAGTCCTTTGATTGTTTGACGCGGATATGTCTTTTAGTGCTATATTAATAGAGCCTAGAACGAGATAAATATAAAAAATAATGAGATCATTGCGACGTCGTCGTCGGCTCCTTGCTCGTTCCGTTCGTTTTGGTCTGTGATACAATAAAGTAATCTTTATGTCTATGAGTATACAGTCTAATGTCGTGTAAAACAACTTATTTTTTCCGATGTTTCGTGATTTCGTCTCGTTCGCACTTATTTGACCGTCCTCTGCGCATTGCTCGTTCGCATACAATGAAACCAGTTGCGAACGAGGACCGTTTCGAGGACCTGTTTTCGTTCCAGAAAAAACGGTTGCGTTTCGTCGTCGAAAAATCGGACAACGACCCACTCCTACTTCAAAGTGTCAAAACATGTATGCATTTCACAGCTGGAGTAGCTTAAAAAAGCTAACGATCAACGTCACTCAACTGAGGTCAAGTGATTGTGTTGTGTGGAAGTTAGTATTTTATCCGACGAAAAAAGTGACGCGATCGAAACATTGTTTTTTTTACACAGTTATGTTGATGTGGCCCGCGCTTAAACTATATCACAGAAAGATTTTTTTATTCTTGTGTTATTGAATATTGTATACAGCGTACGTCTAATATTATAACAATGTATGAGTACCTAATATACAATCAGCATTGTGAGTTATTAAGTCTCATAAGCTTTGAACGTCTGGCTAGGTAATATTACCGAGAGCCCATCAACGCAAATTGAGATGAATATTGCGAACAGCCCGATATCACCAACTTTGCTCCTCATCTTGCCGTCTGACTGAACTGAACAAAGATTGAAAGTACTCCTTTGTAAGAGCGCCAAAACTCGAAAGACAAACCTGTGTATGTTTACTTCGTCTAGAGTTATTGGTTCAGCCCCGGTACGGACTTATGAATTCAAATAAGTACTTAGTACAAGCAGAAGATTCCATATAGTATAAACAAGCGCAATAGTAAATATGGGAGTTAATACTTTCGTTAATTACCTCTACGAACTAATTTCGTATACCTACCGAAAGGAATGAAACATCGTTGTTTAATTTGCCTGTGATTAGAAATAAATAGATCAATCAAGATTTAAGATAAAAAGGAGTCCCACACAATGTCAGGACCGGCTAAGGTACGCTAAAAGCAGATTTTTATCTTTGTTTTTCTAAAACTAGTTCGTATTACAGAAGAAGCGACGTAGAGAGTACGTTTGTATTGAGGTGTTAAATCCCCATTTTTTTGTTAATAACAACCATTATTTTTCCCCCCCATAAACGCCAGGTCTAAAAATCTAAAAATCAATGTCCCAGACACTGCAGCATACGAGTGGTCTCTTCACCATCTGGTGTGAGTGAAGACTTTTTATTTGACAAAGGCCAAGTGTAACCTAATCAGTCCTGAGTCCCCAGTGACTGAGGAGATTAAACAGGAAACATGATAACCTCTGCTTACCTCTCTGGGGCAGAGAGAAGAACGCATGCTCTTTTCTCTTATCCCGAAGAAGTCCGGTAATAAAATCACGTAGCCGCAAGGCCTACGCAGTACGCACGCTCGGTTCTACCGCGCGAAGATCTGCTCGAAAACAATTGAAAACACTATTCAATATAGAATTTATACGTACCCTAATTATACATTCTATATTATTATTATATTCTTTTTAATGCACTAACCCGTGATAAGAACAATATATATTATTATTGTTAATAATTAGTTTATTAATTATTATATTGTAGAATTAACGCAAAACCAGAAAACTGTTACGGTTATTATTAAATATCATTTATCCTCATATGAGCAAAAGTTTCCTTAAAATATAGGTACTTTACATAGTTCTCTGTATAGTAATATTATCAGTAAAGTATGCTTTACGTAATGCAATGGAGAGCGTTTTGATAAATAGATACATAGAGATAGAGAACGCTTTAATGTGCATAAAAATGGAAATTACACAGATATTTCTTAACCTAAGAGTACAGACGGCGGCCTTATCAATAAAAGTGATCTCTTCAACCTTTGGATGAACTGAATGATGAAATAGGTTTGGAGCATGTCAATTCGGTTACGATTGGGTGTGATCTGTTAAAATTTAAATTTTAAAAAGTAATCAGACCGTATTATTCCAATGTTAGACGTAGACCTACCCCAAACCCTGCCACTTTTTGTCCTACCTCGGCCATTCTGCTCTAGCCCCTACCAGCAATCAACAACAGATCGTCGGTCCACCGAGCTGAGGGGGTCAAACACTACGTTTGCCAGTTCGTGGTAAATTTAACCGCAAACAACTTCCAAATAAGGAAACTGTCAACTTGATTGCTCATTCTAACCGCGTCGTCTCAATATAGTACGAGCATCCCTGTGGTTTCAAGTTTCAAGTCTTTATTTGTCAGCAAACACGGTACATGTAGATTTTACAAGATACATTTTTATGGACAAGCGTGTAGCACCGACCTGCGTGTAGAAGCGTGTAGATGGACCGACGAACTGAAAAAGGTGGCTGGTGGTGACTGGATGGCGAAAACGGGAAATCGGGTCTTGTGGCGCACCCTGGGGGAGGCTTATGTCCAGCAGTGGACTGCAATAGGCTGAAATGGATGGTGTAGCACCATAATATGGTATACAAATATTATAATAAAAAGTTTGAAACGCTATATTATTTACAAGATTATTATAAACTGTCAGGAATATATGATGTCATAGATGCATTTAAAAGTCATTGTATTTTAAAATAATCATTCATACTGTATATACATTTTTCAATCAACCAGTAAGAAAGCGCTTTGTCGAATTTATTTTCCGGGAGGGAACATATTTCTATTGGCAGAGAATTAAATATTTTTATTGCCATATAATAGCTATTTCGTCTAAAAAGCTCGAGATTAAACTTTAGGATAGGTGAGCGTTTTATGCCTTATTGTTCTTTTATTAAAGGAAAGTGTTTATAGCATTTTTTAAATGAACCTTTACTAAAAACTGCATCTGAGGAGTGTTTAGAGGGAACGTGTCATGTCTATGAAATTTTTGCTTTTTGGGAGATTTATCGATACTGAAAACAATATTTCTAGATTTCATACTACTCTAATAACACACTGTATGCTAAAAACTAAATGATGTAGTTCCCGCTTCTATATCAAATCGTCTGCGGCGATTTGCCGCCGCGGGAGAACCGCTCGTGTATATAAGACCAACACTCAAGCGATGGTGCCGATAGGACGCTACGTTTTACCGAATTAGGCCAGTGCCCTAGAGGACACTAAACCAGTGAAACAGCCCGATGATAAAACATCTAAAGCCTAGCCGGGCACTTTCCGTGTTTTGTTACAGCCTTCTGGGCCCAAATCGAATTCGTCACCTTCGGCCTTTACATTTCAATATTATTCATACACCGTTAGGGCGTCGTCACAGAGCGTGGCGATCTTTCATCTGATGCTGCAATAAGACCCTCGAGTTTGATCGTGATCCGCTACCTCCTCACCTGTTCCGAGGAGTTCGACAGAAGGCACTACTGTTTTATGTGAAAATTAAATTTCTAGCTAGATTATTTTCACCGTAAAATGGCTGAACACCTGAGCCGCGACTCTGTGACCGCCTAAGTCTACTATAAATGCCCTGCCTTTCGCAATTTTAACCTTGTTATTGATGCGCCAATGTCTCAGGACACGAATCGTCCGCGAATCGTTACCAGTATGCGGAACCGTCCCGCCGAATACCCAGTTGTCAAAAACTGCGTCTATCTTTGGCATACTCTATTTTTCTACTGTGACTCTCAAGAGAAAGAGATCGCAGGACAGTTTAAGTTGAGGTTATCTTGAAGAAAATGGAGGACACATACAAATACAAATACTTTATTTGTGATATGGGTTGGTACAAACATCGTAATGCGTGCAGGTGTAGGTAAAAAAAAACTTTCAGGTGCTTCAACATATCCAAAACCTGAAAATCAAGACTTTCAACCAGTGCATACTGTATACTGAACATGGTCCCTTAGCCAATAAGAGGCTCCAAGTAGCGAAGATAGCTAAAGTGAGGGTCATGGTAGATAGGCAGTCATCAATCGCGCAATGTCGTAACTCAGCAAAAGACTAAA
Organism: Yponomeuta sedellus; assembly: GCA_934045075.1. NCBI lineage: Eukaryota > Metazoa > Arthropoda > Insecta > Lepidoptera > Yponomeutidae > Yponomeuta > Yponomeuta sedellus. Next base: position 745,412 of record OW203746.1, read on the forward strand.
GTCATACGACCACGCCCTAGCTATAGCTTTACTACGGCAATTCGTCCGATATGGATAAAGCCTATAAATGTACCCTGCAGCGATCGAATCGACCAGTCCATTAGGAGTGTAAAGGCGCTATTTCAATGAGTGATTTACTGACGGATAAATCACGAATTGTCTTGTTTGTCCCCCACTGTGGGACCTTTGTTACTGGCTTTGCATACAACTCTGTAGCGCTGGGTATGGTCCAAAGAGAGGAGCCTACTGCGAAAGCAAAGAGAATGTATTTTTTCGGCATATTAAAGGCCTATTTCACTTGGCCAGAAATGAAGAAGAATATGGAAAGGTGACGACCAACGTCAATTAGTAAGCAGATACAGGAAGATGAGAATTGCTCCTTAGACTACTCGGAGGCCAAGCAGCCTGACAATATGGCACATGAGACGTCAAAAGAACCGTATCGACAACGCAAGTGTCACAAGCTATGATGGCAAAATAACAAAATAGAGGACGCCAAAAGTTTGTAAAGTCACTAAAAACTACCGAATAATAAAGACTTACTCGTACTTAAAGAACTTAAAAAAATTAAAAAAGATTTAAACAAGGCCTAGATATACTATTTTTATTTTTAATGCACTAACCCGTGCTAAGGACAAATTTAAAAACCTATTTAGAGGCCAAAAATTTTCACCCATGCTGGGACTCGAACCCGCAACCTCTGGCTATCCGTGCCAGCGCTCTACCAATTGAGCCAATGGGCGACTCACCGGCATCAGTGAAATTTTGAACCTCTTTACACCATTCTCCGTATTACGTACAGGCAGCGACATCTGGCTTAAGCAAATTGCATCACTTACAGCCCCGACTACCTTCTTTGCAGTTAGGTTTTACATCGGAACGACATCACTGTACCACATGATTATACTTTTTTTATTTTTAATGCACTAACCCGTGCTAAGGACAAATTTAAAAACCTATTTAGATGCCAAAAATCCCGGCATGGGTGAAATTTTTGGCCTCTAGATATGTTTTCTCTGGGGCGGGACTAAATCAACTTACCAAACCAAACAACTAAATATATCGAATCTGGGTTCCGCGTGATGAGATTGATCAACAAACTCATTTAAAAAAAAATATGCTTATTAGTTTGCTTTGCATCCCTACCAGGCTCAAAGATCTGGTCTGAGACAGAACACCAGAACGATATCAGGAGTAATTAAAACTGTTTTTATACGGATTTATGCTCGTTTATTACATTTTCATCCGTCATCCGGGACCACGGCACCTGAAAAAGTGCCGAAACGTTGGAAAATTGTAAAAAAATGTAATAAACGAGCATAAATCCGTATAAAAACAGTTATAATTATGTCTACTGCTCGTGTTAACCTTAGAAAATACGATATCAGGAGTGATGGATGACTGATGAGTTATGCGAACACCTCATACACCCAGGTTAACAATATTTTTCATTACAAATTATATTAGTGAATTAACCTCACAATTTTTCCAATTATTTATCTCTACTCAACATGATTGAGCTCTGCGAATCAGAGTGCTTAGTGCGAGTTTTTTAACTACTCGATCGCTTTAAGGTAAACTCATATTTCTATAGCATCGAGGAAGCGCCACCTAGCGACAAGAATGGAAATTAAAATTGCTGAGTGCGAGTTGTAATGGTTTACGTTGAGAAGTGAACACGTTTACCAGCCAAAACACGAATAAACGCGAGTGCGAGTTATACTGTGACAGCGTTTTACCAGTTCGAACGGTTAACTTACTCATACTCACTACTCAATGCTCGATTAACGCGGTAGTAAAGTTATTCGATTGGATCTGTCAAACTCACACTAAGCACTCAGAGCGAAACCGGGCCCTCGAGTCTAATACTTACACAGTTTTTCAATAAAATGCTATAAGCACCACAAAAGTTGTTATTTGCCTTAATTAGGTAGTTAACAAAGCAATATCAGTAGTCATTCCAGGGGTAATATCCGCGCAAATAGACATCTCTCGCGAAGATAGAATCGCGCGAGGCGTCGAGTTAAGTAGCACGGGTTATACCATTGCACCGCGATCGGTTACTAGACTATAGCGTGAATAAAACTAATATGTACGTTATACAGAGAATATTGTAAAGAGGTTCGAAATTTCACTGATGCCGGTGAGTCGCCCATTAGCTCAGTTGGAAAGAGCGCTGGCACGGATAGCCAGAGGTCGCGGGTTCGAAACCGGACATGGGTGGAATTTTTAGGCTCTAAATAGGTTTTTATAATAAAAATAATAATAGACATTTATTTCGGAAAAAAAACAGTGTTCCATAGTGATGTTAGTAACTTAAAAAACTAAATCGAAACTAAAGGTAAAAACTATGTTAGTATAGGTTTGATGTATGTCTAGTATTTTATCTAGTATTTTAATATTTTTTATATTCTAGTATATCTAGTATCATGTATTTTATGATATGACTCTATTGAACAACTATGCATCTTAAGAGACTCATCCCCCTGGTCAGACTCTTCCGACAAAAAGCCTAGTAAGTTTATCCGGTAACAACCCAATAATGTGTAGTAGTTACGAAAGTTTTAGTTCAAAAAAAGCTTCAAGAATGGCACTCATGACAGTTATCTCACCGCTGATGTCTCAACTTTGCGCCAAACGCCGCCATTTCGCCGAAGCGGCTCGGCGATAAATTAAAAACTCTCGTAAAACACGAAACGGGCCGCATTGGGAATACACCGTCGCTCATATTATTGCTATCTGACAGATTTATTTCCTGTTACCATTGAAAATATCCTAATAAATTGAAAATACCCCTAATTGGTTTACACCGACTCGAGCCAGTCTGGGGCCGACTGTGATGTCCTTTATGTTTTCATTTTTTTCTTATGTAGCCTCGATTGTGTCCCACTGCTGGGTAAAGGCCTCCCCTTTTGTCTTCCATTCCTCCCTGTTCATGGCCACTTCCTGCCAGTCCGGCAGAAAGGTTGTAAGGTCGTCCCGCCATCTCCGCTTAGGTCGGCCACGATTGCGATATCCGTCGCGCGGAACCCAGTCAGTGACGATTTTTGCCCACCTCTCTGGGCCCATTCGGCTTCATTCATTTCATTTGCAGTAGTTTTAATTTATGACTAACAATAATCGCTATAACTAAAATTGCGGAAGTTAGCGTTGCGACCGCCAGATTATAGTGGTGACGTGACCCAGGTCATGTCTGCCACATGAGCACAAATATGTGGGCCAAAATTACGACCGTCTGGGTTTCGCAAAATGGACACCGACGTCGCGGCTGACCAAGGCGACGATGGCGGGAGGACCTAAATGCATTCATGCCGGAATAGTGCGAGGTGGCTGGAGACAGGGAGAGATGGAAAAGGTAGGAAAGGCGTTTGCCCAGCAGTGGAACACAAGGGGCTAAGTAAAAAAATAATCGCACTATGGTATCAACCCTTCTATGCCCCCACTGCTGGGGCACGGGTCTCTTCCTGCATCGCAGGAAGGTTAGGCCATACTCCACCACGGGGCCAGGTCCGGGTCGCAATAAATTCCCCACAACATAGTTACTTTTTCTGGTCCCAAACTAGGGTACATGTAAAAGAAAGAGAAATAACCGATTTTTTTGCGTGCATTGTCCTCGGTTACGTTACCCTTGCAACGAAAATGTAAAGATTGATCCGCTGTCGGCTGTACAAGTGCCTCTGTCAGCTGTAAGTACCTAAGCACAGCTGCCAAACCATACAAGTAACATCTCTAAAAAGCCATATTACATTCAGGGCAATATTTCAGCGTCTTTTCGTCGCTTTTGTGCGGATAACTCGCTATCAGGCGTGAAAGGAACTAAAATAAATAAAATAAGCCGGTCACGGTAAATCACTGGTTTAGGCCCCTGCTAAACTGTCACGTAGTTCGGCATGTGTGTTACCGGCTTTAGGGGTGACCATATACAAATACAAATAAAAATAGTATAATCATGTGGGTACAGTGATATCATTCCGATGTAAAAACCTAACTGCAAAGTAGGTAAAGGAAGGCCAATGAGACGAGATAAAGAATGTAAACAAAGTATCAGGGGTTCAGAACATTTTTATTTGAATGAATAAGATAAGATAAGAATATTCTTTATTGTACACTGGAAAAACAACAAATACAAAACAATTGCAAATATACATAGTACAAATAAAAAATAAATAGGTTTTTAAAATTGTCCTTAGCACGGGTTAGTGCATTAAAAATAAAAATAGTATAATCATATACAAATGATTATTTTTTTATTTCAGTAAAAATACATTTCCTTTCTTCTCTTTTATCGCAGAATTTATTTTAAACCACGTGATCTACTACGCCATATTTTATTCAGATTGATAATGGCACATACTAAATGTGACAAAGATCGTGACATGTCGTTGTCAAAAACGAAGATTGGTATAATTCTCCATATGGATGTTTTTCCGCACACATGGCCACCCTACACGCCTTGGTATGAAGATTAATGTGATCGGCCGTCCGTACATTTTTCACGAACGCGTGGTTACCGCCACCTGATCCGATCTCCCGAACACTTTCGATGGATCGATCTGTACCCACGCATGTGTAGATTAGGCCTTTATCCTGGGTACAACTTGGTACCCGGAATCCAGAAATAGGATGTAGCTTTATTAAATTAACCAGCCCGGGTAGTACGACGACGCTAATTGCGCGTTTTTAATGTCAAAAGTCCTATCTTACAGTAGGTACATTTTTTCAGCATATTTTTTATGTAAAATCTAGAAAATACAAGTACTTATTTTGTCTTAAGTTAATAGAAAATTCAGACGCAAAACATGCACCATGCAATAGCCACTAAAGGTTTCGTCAAGAACGTGGTCACTGAAGTGGCGAGTGCAGTCGATTATTGTGGGTTTTCCTTTAGTTAGTTTAAGTTTTTCGCAGCGGGCCGACACGTAAAGAAAGAAAGAAAGGGGAAAGAAAGAAAGAAATTTATTATACAAACAAAACACAACGCTGCTGAAACGTCGGGAATTAAGGTAATTACGTTATATCTTATAAATCATCGCGATAAGACCCGTTTAATATATAATTTTAGCATACAAAAAATCCAAGCTGAACCAACCACACCGTAAAACATCTGAACTAAAAGACCTCAACACGCTGTCGGTATTGCCACGCTGCACCGCCAAAGAGATCCTTTGGCGAAGATATGCACGGTCCCTAGATCAGCGCCCCAGCTCCCTTAGAAGGATCTTGGTCTGAGCCCCCCAAATACCCACAGTGCATTATTGTTAAATTCTGACATTTAATCACCACAAAACCTGTGTAATACGATGTCACGTGACTCTTATTACACAGGCCGATGCCTAGTGTATCAGCTGGTATCGGATTACACTCTGCACCTATTGTTTGAGAACGCTAGGGCCGCGATACACGAAACTACGGTCCAGAGTTTATCATGGCAATTCGACATACATCGCGGAGCCGATTAGTACAATTAGTCATCCTACTTGTTAACTCTTGGTTAATCGGCTACGCAGTGTAGTACATCGAATCGCCATAGCCAACCATGAATGTTGTTCTTCGAAATGGGGCTTAGGCAGGAAGAGTTACCTCAAAAACACTGAAAATCCTTAAACACTAACGTGTTTTAACTATTGTAACAAGTTTTTGCGTGGTTCACCAATGCTACAAAAAACTCGCTAGTTGGTTCCCGCATTCATTCAGAAGGTCAGAGCATCCGATGTGCTGGAGTCTCATGACGGCATCCAAGTTTGGGACCAGGGACCGACCGGATAAGTGATTGTGTTGTGTGCAAGTTCATATTACTCATTGAAATCAAATCGAAAAATATTTGAAGTGTCAATGTGCAATGTTGGCCGCTGTCTTCTGGCCGAGCTGTAACCCATCCTTTCCTAAATTATCTTAAAAAACATTTTTGAGGAACCTCTACAGTGAAAATGACAAAGTAACGATAGCCATGAGCACAGAACATTTAGGTGCTTAAATGTTTATAAATTTTAATTAGCTACTCGCCGAATGTTGCCATACCAAGAACAATTAGAGGGTATGTAACGTAACCATTTTTAAGTAAACACAATAAGCACCGTTAGCCAACGACGTCCGGCGCTGCATACTGTCGACAAACGACAATCAAACTAATAAATCCATAAACGCCTTGAAAAACTTTATCAAGACTTTTCCTTCTTCCATACGGTTTTATTCGATTTTCTCGAGACTCAGCCGTTGTATCAGAAAATGTGAAAATCTGAGAAAAATAAAAAAGTAAGTTTCTAAATAAAAGTGCTTATTATACTTAATTTGTTTTTCTTTCAGTTTGATAAGTTTTACAACGTATAGGTAATTAAATAAATCATCATCATTCATCAACTTGCTGAGGCACGTGTCTGTAGGAAGGTTAGGCCATACTCCACGTCGGGGGCCAAGTCCGGGTTGGTGGAGGATTGTAAGACAGTAGCGTGCCTTACTGTCAAAAGATATCAAGCCGCCCATAAGGCCTTTGACATGCTTAACTCAAGTGATTGATTCCAATCACTCGGTTCGACTAGGCCACGAAAACTTCAGAGCGCTTCGCTTCGAGTGAGCGTGCAAGTTTATCCGGTTACAAACCAATAATGAAAAGACACGCAGCTAAAGCATTTACGTCGAAATTTAACTGGTAAAGTTCAACTGCAATAGGTAGCTTTTTCTGCCTAGACCGTTCTAGATATTGTGAAAATCTTCATATACAGATAATAACACAATATATCCGCTTCAAAACCGCCAGTGTCAATTGCTAATATAAATATAAATGCTTCTTCAGACAGACTTTGTGTCGAACAACATCTAACAAGGCTTATTCAGTACAATCGTTAAACTGGCTACCCGAAGGGTTCCTAGGCGATTTGCGAAGGCGCAAAACTTGGCTAGTTATTACAACTTGCGTCGTAACTGGGGCTGTTACATTGATTGGTCGTTACAGGAGAATTGTTGCAAAGAAAGCCCAAAGTTTTTCTTTCGTTTCCAATTTAACTTTTAACTGTTTTCAGCTAGACGGGCCTTCGTTTGCATAAAATGAGGCTCAATTAGTCATTCTTGATGTTTACGCAAGCACTACGGATTTAAATGGCATTTTAGACACGTGCTACTCACTTCAGTCTCTTGTGACCACGGACTTTGTAAAAATCCCGAAATCAGCTACTGTTACGGGTATGATACCCAACAAATGTTTTCCACCCTAGCATAAAATTTATTAAAGGCTTCCCAAAATAAATGTTCACGAAAATACCTACGTCCCTTCGGGCTAGGTCATCAAAGAGTTCTTGTTAACACTTTTTGGGACGCTCACTTAAAAGTCCTCATTCATTATTGTACCTAAGTGTCCGCAAGTGTTTAGTTTTTCTTTTAAAATAAAACTTAAATGCCTTGTTTCTTTCTTACCTGGAAAAAAGTTACACACACTGATGCGGTAAGTGACAGAGATGGGATTCAGTATTCATCCACCTGAAAGCATAACCTACTCGTAGCATACTGAGCATATACGTAGCTTCTCCATCTGTAGACCGCAATCTCTACCGCTACCACTTAACGCCGCTGTTTGTTCGAGACCTAAATGTGAACGAGCTCCTTATTGAGCCGAACGCGTCGAACGAGCCGAACATATCGAGCGGGCCGAACGGAAGGCACTTTAGAACTCCGTATGAAATTCGCACTTCGTCAGGCGAATTTAGAATTTGAATATTTGGAAGCATCCCTTCGTTCGGGTTCTCCTAGATCCAATCGCTAGACCCACTAATTAATCTATCTACTCATAGTAGATACCTACTAGTTTCTCCCATTCTTAATAAAAAAGGCTTCATCCGATACATAAAGTTTTAATCAACAAGGGTCGATTATCGGGGATCAGTTTCAGCAATAAACTGGCTGTGTAACAAGTCATATACCGGGACCGAGGCTATCTTCGTTGTGTGTCAGTAAACCTATTCAGAACCCACGTCAAAGCCTTTTGACCTTAGCTAGTTATGACGGTATTAAGATATCGGGACAGCCGATTGCCCATTCTCGGACCGGTTTGTGTTTGACAGTTCCCTTTACTGCCCAATCAGATTTCTGGTAGCATGTGCCAGAATCAAAATTACGAGAGCTTGCGATTGAATGACGCCACGATAATTAACTTTTTCCCGAGGCAACTCTACTTCTAGTTAGACGTGAGATTGCCGCATTTAGCCCCATCATTGGGCACTGTACGTAGCAAGCACTATCTATCTATAATCAGCCCACATCAACCCACTCCTGTGCATAGGCCTCCTTTTTACTGCGCTATTCCTCACGGTCCTGATCTGATCCTGATCCATCTCTGACCCGCAACCCTCACGATGTCGTCTGACCATCGTGTCGGTGGTCTGCCTACCAACCTCCTTCCCTCCCTTGGCCACCACTCCGATACTGCCCTGGTCCACCGGCCGTCTTCCCTTCTAGCCAAGTGTCCCGCCCATCTCCACTTTAACTCTGTGATCCGCTTACCAACGTCTTCGAACTTAAGCAAGCACTAAGATATGTAAATATTTCAGACACTAGGGTTTCCTCACTATGTTTTCGTTCTCCATTAGAGTATAACCATAAATAGACGTAACTTTGAACACAAAGTTGGTATATACCAATGCCGGGATTGGAAACCACGACCTCCCGAATGTAACCACCGCTTTGAGAAAACCCTATTGTTAGAAGTGTTCGCATAATGGCCGGTTTCGCGTTGCACTACGGCATCATTGGATGAGTAATCAATAATACAATGTTTTCACAACAGCCTCAGTAAATGTATGGATTAACAGGTAAAGGACAATCTAAACAGGATTAATCCAATTAAATGCATGCCGAACTTCAAGCACACTGGCGTTGCATCCGCCGGTACGGCGTCCGGTAGTTCTTCAAAAAGAAGATTTGACAATGACGCAATGTTTTTTTGGACTGTAACAGAATATGTTTTCGTCTTTCTTCCTTAAAAAAAATATAGCCTCAAATAGGCGATACATCTTTTATTTTTATTATGATAGCCGGTGTCTTTTATTTTCCACAGACAAGGGATTCACAGTTTCCCTTAACATTTCAATGAATTCCAAAACAAAATCTTGACGTTGACATCATGATGGCATCGATAAAATAAATATTATGGTTTTGTAAGCGCGACCGACGCGGGTGGCTGCTCAACGCTGAATTAATAAAAAACGACCGCCGTTTTGGTCTTTCACGACCGGGTTGGATGACATCTAAATTGCGTGACTAGTGATTGCCTAGCCTAAGTTTCTCACCCTGACGGTCGATCCAGACACTACGCCTAGTATTTTGTAATGATTCTCGATACTCGTGCATAGTTATATTTTAAACGGGTCTAATCGCGATTATTTATTAGGTAAAACCTTATTTCCCGACGCATTTAGACCCGTTTAATATATAGCTCTATATATGCCTATGCGTTGACATGACAAGCGGGTTTTGGAATGCTGGCAGTTTTGGAGTGTTGGACGCATCGTGAAACCATCAACAGTGGTGAGGTCATCATCCAATGTAAAACCGGCCAATCTCAGCGTTTGATGCTCTACTCCAGTTTCTCTAAGAGAAGGCCAGTACACTGCAGTGAGATGTATGGGTTTGAGATGTATGAGCTATATGTGCTTGAAAGACGTGAAGTTAATTAGATTTTTAAGAAAAAGGTCCCTTTCGCGCCATGCAGTCCTGACAGAATAAATAATGTCCCAGACGCGAGGTTGTATGAGTACAATTTATTAACTCTACGCTCTCTGCGCGGCAGCGTTGGTAAGTGGTTTGTTGAAATCTAAATTGCCTCGCTGCACGTCCTCGGGAGAACTGATGCACTTCGGGTCAGAAATACACATAAATTTCGCGGTAACCCAGTTCGCTTGAAGAAGAACCCGGTTACCGAGTCAGCAAAGTCTGTTCTTTGCTGTAGGCGTATTTTTTAACAGCGGAGGTTGATGTTCCCCGTCCAGCGGGACACAATTTGTCATCAGATGACTTCGAATTAATGCTACTGCGCCCGAAAATAGACACCGTGAAATCGTGAAAAAGATGAGACCGGTTTGTGAGTGGTTATTTTTTATGACAGAAATATCAGTCGGCTCGATGCCACTTTAACATAACATTTACACACGGGCACATACATTGCTTCTGGCCCCACACTTGGATACCCTGTGTCTTGGGGTAGCCAGAAACAACGACTTTGTGTCAATTAATTTAACAAAATGTCACCCATAGCTAGAATTAAAATTGCTTGCTTGCTTGCTTGCTTGCTTGCTTGCTTGCTTGCTTGCTTGCTTGCTTGCTTGCTTGCTTGCTTGCTTGCTTGCTTGCTTGCTTGCTTGCTTGCTTGCTTGCTTGCTTGCTTGCTTGCTTGCTTGCTTGCTTGCTTGCTTGCTTGCTTGCTTGCTTGCTTGCTTGCTTGCTTGCTTGCTTGCTTGCTTGCTTGCTTGCTTGCTTGCTTGCTTGCTTGCTTGCTTGCTTGCTTGCTTGCTTGCTTGCTTGCTTGCTTGCTTGCTTGCTTGCTTGCTTGCTTGCTTGCTTGCTTGCTTGCTTACTTACTTACTTAATTAAACGTAATTCGATTCTCAGTTTGAATGAGGTTCGACATGTTAAAAAAATATATTTTTGTCTTTAACAAAAAGCCATCGAAACAAGCCACCACCAAGATAAACTTGTTATAAAAGGCTATCGGAAGTGTCTTTTTACGTTACAGAAGCTACGGAAAACAACAGACATCGCTATAAAAATGAAAGATCCGCCGTATTGAGTTCGCGTTACCCAGAACGGAACTGTTAAAATAATTATGAAGTGTCAGTCTTTTTGTTTCCAATTTGACGCGTTTCATATAATCGAAACCTTCTTCTTGCGACAGCAACTCCTGTTTTCAACGCGATAGATCATATTCATAACACCCTATGGTGCGGATGATCAAAATTCTACGTGATGTCACGAAGTCACTAGTAAAGAAGTTTAGGTATAGATGCGTGAAACAAACATTCTCATGTGAACAGGCCGGCATATCAGATTGTTTACTTTGCAGTTGATTGCGGTTATAGGCGTCTGGTTACAGTGTGGCGCAACACAACATTATGGCCGCTACTAATTAGGTAAATTAGTCCCACTGTTTACTGCGAGTTGTTTGTTTGAAAGCTGCAGGCGAAAGCGCACTTCTTGAAGAAATAGCAGCGAATAAAGCTAAAAGGAATGTTTACAACGCCAATCAGTGAGGCCCCTGGAGCGAGCCGTTAGTAACAAACAAAGAACCAGATAGTTTCGTATATTTTATCAATTCGCTTTTGCTTAAACGCAGCGGCGCGTATTGTTTGATTCAGTTTCATTGGAAATATAAAACGGGAAATTCTATTCGAGCATTTTTATAAGTCTTTTCTAAAGCCTTTGTGAACTAATTCAACTCGGAATTGATCTCGAAGTGTTTGAAGACCATTTCAACGTTGCGTTTGACGTTGTGCTTAAGGAATGGCTGGAATGGAAGTTGCGGTTTTAAACTTTCTACGATAGCTACTAGACGGTGTGACCTAAATGACTTACTAGATTATAGAGTTACAGCCTTATAAAGACAAGATTCCTTTAAAGCACTCTTTAGTCGGTTTATTTATCTGTCGATTACGTCTTTTCCTTGTCAAATCTCCACCACAGACCATTTGAGTCATCATTTCTACAGTGTTTTAAGCGTAGATAGACCGTCTACGGTTTTAAGGAATTGTAAGGCCGTAAATGTGTTCATGTGTCAGAAAAATAAATGTTACGCTGTCCTAATCTTGGATGTTTCTTCGGAGGTCAGATAATAGGTTATTCTGTAACTCAGGCTTTGACTACTTACCAGCAGCACATCAACCATTAAAATCAGTGCACTCTACTCACTTCCGTTTACCACATTACATTTCAACTAAAATGTAAAAGTAGTTCAGATGTCGACTCAAGGTACCATCCGTGCCGAACTGTGTGATTTCTGAAAATGAGGTAATTCATCCTCATTTAACGAGATATTTTTTAACGTTGTGCGTGAGTTGATGTCCATATGCGGGATTGTTTGTGCGGTACACTGAAGAGATTGAGTCTAGCTTAAATCGCGTGTTAACCTAGATTCAGCATACGACGCCACAATAAAGATAAGATTAAAACGTGAACCTAATCATCCGACATAAATCAGAACCTATTTCACCTGAATATAAAACAGCGAATAAACTCTTTCATCTCTTGCGGTTGATCGTTATTGGTAGAAGATGATCGTACCATTAATTCTGAAGTGTCTCGTGTACGTACAGACAACCGAAGAATTCCAGATTGTATGGCGCAGGGCAATAATGCTGATATTGAACAAAAAGATGGAGATAAGTCTTACACTTCTTTCAATATTTAGAAATGAAATGGTTTTATTCAAAGAAGAGCAGAAACTGCGGCTCAATGAACTTTACAATTCAAACTAGGTGTCCATTTCAAAATCTAGATAATTTTGGAGAAAAAATGGACTTATAACTCCAGAAACCATAATACTCAGTAGAAAACTCTTATACCTACTAGGGGAAATTTGTGCTCGGCAATATTGCCCGAAAAGGAAATTAAACATGAAAGTTGCCCGTAAAATTGGCAATAACAACAACATTTCTCTGGAAGTCAGTAACAATGTAGACCAATAACAAAAGTTGTAATTCGTTTTAAAATAGTGACCGTAGCAATATTGGAATTAGTATAGTCGACAGCACATCAGTTTCACAACAGTGCACTCTACTTAACACGTGAAGGTTTACGTACTGTCGACTGTACTAGCTACAGGTATCACACATCTAATGAACCTAAAAGCCCATTTAAGCAGAAAACATCTCCCAACCCGCTCGTCTCATTACGTTTACAAATAACCAGCGCCAATATTGGCTGGGAGTAAACTACGCAAAGCACTTTTAATTATCATTCCGGGTCGAGCTTACGTGAAGGTATGACTGGCGTGGCGTTCATTTTTTACTTTATGCCCCGTTTTCACGGGTTCACTACGCCACTCCAAAATACATTTCACCAAATCACATTTCATCGCATCATCTTGATGAATCATCGACTGTTTCTTCCATATTGCAATTTATACATTATCCTACCGTTATGATGTGTGTGTGTGTGTTGTTATTCTACCGTTTTATCGGCGTGTTCACAGACAGACAGACGGACTAGGCGAAACTATAAGGATTCTCTGTAGACTACGGAATCCTAAAAGCACGCCCTCTAACTCGACGATAAAACCTTCAGATAACAATAAGACTAATCCGTAATACTTCCTCGGGCGCAGACGGAATGTCTCGACCTCCGGGAGGACAAAGGCGGGTTCGATTCCCGGAACGGGGCAGGTACCGCGCCTGTTTGCCTCCGCCACTCGTCTGAACGAAGCCTCTATAGAAGGTCAACTTACTAAATCGAGACCTATACTATTTTTATTTTTAATGCACTAACCCGTGCTAACGACAAATTTAAAAACCTATTTAGAGGCTACAAATTTCACCCATGCCGGGATTCAAACCCGCAACCTCTGGCTTTCCGTGCCATATCCGTGCCGTGCCGTATCTGGCACGGATAGCCAGAGGTTGCGGGTTCGAATCCCGGCATGGGTGAAATTTTTAGCCTCTAAATAGGTTTTTAAATCGAGACCTATTTTATTTGCTACCACTTACAAAAGCTGGCGTGAAGACAATCCGATTGATATGCTCTACTCCTGACAACTCTACCTTATTCTATCTGTGTGCTGCTTTTCATAATGTTACACAGGCGGGACCCACATATTGTGTAAGATATCCAGGTCGGTCTAAATTTTACTGTCTTTAATTTCTACTACAGTTTCATAATTCAGTTTCTTCAGTTAATCACAGCTCTTATATGCTTGGACATAAAAAGAAATTCCACCTCTGATAACATAGGGGCAGTGGTGTTTTTTATTTTTACAATAATAATAACTTCCACAAAAAACAAAAAAGTTTGGTAGAGGACTTCGAATCTTGTTTCAGTCATCATATATTTTTCCAAGTTTATTTAGGACTAGTCACCACGCAGTTTGCATCAAAGTAGTAAGTTGATCCTCTGTAGTTGATACGTGGCTCTGCTTTGAATACCATTTGTTGTTTGATGAAGTAAAGCGATAGGTATGTGTCCCCGTTATCGGTAGCTTTGACTGCATCGAAGCCAAGTGATTTCTCGGTAAAACGACCAAAACGTCGACTATGTACTAAATAACCGGAATGATACCGTGTTATTGATATTAAATGACATTTAGTTTGCTATTCTTGGATTTTCGTCCGCTATAATATTGCATTAATGAAATATTTGAAACTGGCCACCGAGTGGGTGCCACACGACGGACATCGAGATCGAGGCCGGCCTAGAAGACGGTGGAGAGATGATCTCGACAACCATCTGCCGGAGTGGTCTGAGGTGGTCCAGTACAGAAAACTCTGGACTGAATTGGGGGAGGCCTTTGCCCAGCAGTGGGACATAAACATAGAGGCTACGTAAAAAAACATTTGTGCTGCAGATATTTGTCCAATATGGATGAATGTTTCAATAGTGAGTGATTGTATCGAACATCGATATAAACCCTTGTATGTCCCCACTGTCGAGGCACGGTCTCTTCCTGCATCGTAGGAAGGTTAGGCCTTTCTCCACCACGGGGGCCGAGTCCTGGTTGGTGGAGGATTGCAAGGCAGTGGCGGGCCTTACTGTCAGAAGTTATCAAGCCGCCCATGGGTTAACGACTGAAATTGCATGACAGCCGGCATCAACAGCTTAACGTGCCTTGCGAAGCACGGAAACGCTCAGAAAAAATGCCAGTAACGGCAGTCACAGGACGGTCACTCATCCAGCACCTAACCGCGCCTCTAGTTGCTTAACTGAAGCGATTGATTCCAATCACTCGGTTCGACGAGGCGCTTCTACCCTGTACCGAACATCTCACAAAAGCAACGAAATTCTAACAGACTAATTTATAAAAAAAATGATTCCTCTAAAACACTCCGCCAAATAATCTGTGGTTACGTAAGTCCCTTTTTCACCAACTATTTAAACTACCACCACCGAGGAGTGTTTTGTAGAGTCGTATTATTAGAAAAACATAAGTACATATTACAGCCAGAAGGATAAAAACAATGCTGTTTTATTTGGTCCTTCGAGCCGGCGCACAAACAAAACCGCATCTCAGTTTCCGGCTGAAAGTACAACGGAAACTTTGCAAATTTTTTCCCCAATATTTTGGTAGGCCAAAAAAATGCTATCCTAAGAGGGAAAAAATCAGCCGAGTTTAGGCCGGTCTTTGTCACGCCGCTGTGCGAGCAACATTCTTCTTGCCCTCCTACACAACTTCCAGAAAAGTTCGTCCGATAATAAAACAATCATAACTTTTTACAAGCTTTCCTTTTTTGGAAATACGGGTTAGTTACTCACTTACAATCTTAACCCAGGCATCGTAAAACTGTTTAGGACACATTTGTACACTGAATATAATTATAGTCAATAGAATACAACTTTGTTTTGGCGAAATGTCTGCTTATGTACGTATCACGTGAGAACACCTAGTCTAGACCAGCTTCGCTATTGTGTTTCAAACATCCTAATCTAAAATCAAATATATTATTCAGTCTAAGGTCTTACGAGTAGAAAGTAGTTTGCTAAAGCAAATGTGCTATTTTACTACAACAAAAGAGTTCTTAACGCAATTGAATCACAGAGAAGCAAGCGGAGCAAGCAAATAAAGTCTACATTTCCCTGAGACTTGATAATATAATTTTTCATAATTCTTTCCCGTTTTACCGACAAGCAATTTAAAACATCCCTCGCAAGTCTCGCGTGCATCCGCACCAATTCCGTCTGCAGTCGTCTCCGGAGTTATTTCTAATTCAACGACCATCTCATCTGCTTTAAAATATTTCCAAACCAACTGGCTCCTATTAAAACCGTGGACCGTGTAAAAACCAGCAATTCGCCTTTTAAAATTCGCATCGAGAATTCCAGCGCGACGCCAGCACTAAATGTTACAGAATGTCTAGTCAGCCTTCGGTATCGACACTTGGATCTCATTGCAATAAGAGCAAAATTTTGATACCGAAGATTAAAAAAATCTAATTTACGATACTTTTTAAAGTAGTTCTTGTACGGGGTACAAGAAAGTTTGATACACATCGGGCGCCATCATTAATTTTACAAGCTGGGAGCACGGATTGGCTGGGAGTAACTTCTTACAATGTTTGAAAATCGTAATAATATTTCAAATACATACTTCATAAAATAATATTTTAGGCTTATTCAAAACCTTGAGAATTCAACGGAGAAACTGTAGCGATTAGAGTTAGATAGGTACTTAACTTAGCCTTTATGCTATAAATACCTCAAAGGTACCCTTGTATTTCTCCCTTATTGTTGAAGTAAGGTTTTAATGAAATTCTTAACTTCTGAAATTTTTAGTGCTCATGATATTTTCATTTTCTCTGAAAATGGTTAGAGTATGTCAATCACCCATACAAATCAATCGACGTCAGCAAGACTGAGGCAGAAGATGAATGAAATGGAGTAGCCTGGGACCATAACCGATAAATTTTTCCTCAAATTAGTATGGGGCAGGCCTATCCCCAGCGTTGAAACCCAAGGTAAGAACAGCAAGTAAAATCTATGGTAACTACCTGGTCTAACAGTTACGTGTTTCAAGATTCGATTTTTTTTTGTCTGCCTATATAATACAATTTGTGATCTCCCTGTCTGATTCAGTGGCGTAGCTATCTAGGGGCTAGGCGGGGCAGTGCCCCGGGGCACTCAAGCTCAGGGGGCTCTCGAATCCTTACCAGAAATCTCGATCGAACTGACGGTTTGAAATTTTCTCCCATTTTCAAAATCGATATGACAGGAAGCAACCCCACTTTAGTCATTACAACTCGTTGAGAGAAATTCAAAAGTTATGCCTAGGGAATTCCCCTTAATTCTTTCTGTAGGTGGGCATTGTTGTCAATTTGACGGGTAGTGATATACGTGCGTTTTATTATCCATCGATGTGGGTTTTATTGTATTTGTTAAAGTATTTGTATATTTCATAAAACCTAATCAGTTTACATAGCAGTGGGGCCCCATTTTTTAATTTGTCCCAGGGCACTTGGTTACATAGCTACGCCACTGGTCTGATTCATATAGCACTAAGATTGCAGAGCTTAGATTCTCTTGTACAATGCATTGTGGTACGATGTCAACAGCATAAACGCGTCGATTTGATTTGATTGGCGTTTCAGTCCACTCGCGCACACTTATCAAACCTTCTAGACGTCATTGATATGAAAACACACTTAACGTGACCCCACCGTGTTTCTGTCACTGTACTACTGTGTCGTGTGGAAGATGTTATTTAAAGGATTAATGAACTGCACTTCTGTAAAATTTGTGACCGAAAGCGAAATGCGGTCCAGGCAATCAAACTTGGCAAATGAAAAAGTTCCCGTCCGATCCTTTCCCGGTTTCTCGGCTTCTCGGTCGTTTCTTTATTATATTTTACGGGTCCTTTCTAAAGAGGAGTTTATTTCTGTTGTTTGCGGCCGGGACGCTCTTATCTGGAGTTTTAACAGATTTATGAGAATTGCGTTTTCCTGGAGGATAATAACATTGGAACTACTTTCATCTGCCGGAGTTATTACCTTTGCTGCTCGTGATTGAGACAGTGGGTTAAATCCTTTTATCAATTATGTTCCTCTTTTGGTCTCCTATCATGGGACGAATAATGTCATGACTTGTAGACCTCAAGATAAGTCAATCACGAATATTGCCCAGTGGCTTTACAATTTCGTGAAGAGTCAAGAAATCGCGTGATGCAATTTAGCTAAATTTGACCTTCTACCCTCTTGTAAGTGTTACGTGACTCCAAATGAGGTTTGACTAAACCGCCCTGCTTCTAATTAAGCGGCGCGTAATTTCTGGATGAACGCATTGCTTAGATTTTCTCAACGCACTATTGAAAGGTACATAATTCAGAACTAATACGACTACTATACTTGTAACAATATAATTTTGTAGCATGATTTGGTCATGAGATAAGGTTGAGAGGGGATAGCCGTCGTTATGATTATTGTGTCTATTGTGATTGCGATATTTGACTGGTTTCTGCTTGATTACTTAGTTGAAATAGTTTCAACTATGATGTAATACAAACACAATTAAATCCCAAGATATATTACGTAATTTTGGTTGAAATAATGTGTAGGTATACTATCTTTGCGGAGTTCCGGTCCTTACAATATTATATGTATTCATGTGACTAGCAAGAAACATAAGACAGATAAAAACGTACTTTTTATCTGTCTTATGTTTGAACACTGGTGAGACTGTAACGTTATTTAAAGAAGTGGTTGAAAATATTTATTTCAATCTTAGTTAAATAAAATAGGCAAAATTAAAGAGCGTGTGAGTTTGGGAGTGTATAAAGCTGGAAACCGTTCCTCCAGTGTCGATAATACTCGTAATTAAATCACATTCAATAACCGTTTGTTACTTCGGTTTTTGTGATATTTCAATACCTAACACTTTCTTAAAGCAAGCAGTCTAGCTAGACAGAGCGATAAAATATTTTAAAGCGCACACGTGAGCCTCGTTTTACAACCCCGTTCAATAGTTTGAGGAGGCGCGTCACAATGACCTGGAGCTATCGCTGATCGGTGACACACAAAACGAGCAACAGTCACAGATTACCCTGCTGAACTCGAGCACTTCAACCAGCCGGCTAGCGGTAAAATTGCAGTAAAAGACGACGGGCGCACAATAGATCGTGAGTCACTAAATAATGAATGAGTCATGTCAAAGAAGGTTGGATCAATAGAAGTGACCAAGCATCTCTTCAAATGAATCTCTTCAAGAATGAAGTAGCTTTTTATCGAGTAGCTTATACGATCTTGCCGCAAGGACTGGATTCTCTAGTCCAGTCACGTTTAGTGGGATGTCACTCGTGATATACTACAAGAGATCGCTACAGGATGTCACTCTTGACATCACACGAAAGATCGAGAGTTAAAAGATTTCCGGCTTTATATGTATATTTTTTTATATTGCCAGATGCGACGAGTAAACTTCTGCATCTTTCCTTAGCTTGTACTTTTGCTATCTTGAAGACATTAACTGGTGACCCAATCATTGAAAAAATCATTATGAAATCGTAGACCGCCAGTGCGTCATACTTTACCGAGAATTTTAAGTGGGTCAACAAGAGACCAAAGCCCACGCAAGTCGCCGGCGACAATTGCGTCTACCTGAAGTCACATTTTCTGGCGTTCGTAATAAGGGCGAGAATAAAATTGGGTACCTTTGGGTTGGCTGACTGTATGTGCAAGTTGGCGCTTTGAATCAAAGCATCTGTCGATCCGAATCTGCCTTTCTAATACAATCGTCTTGAGTCCGTAGGGCGTGAACTTTGTTTTCAATTCAATAACGACGTGCGTTTTTCTTGTGTTCATCAAATTTATTCCTGATCTAGGTAAACTATTCCTTATAGATAAGGAATACGTATAATGTTGTACTATATCTAGGTAAAAAGTAGGTATTATCTAAGTAAACAAAAAAGATATCATAATGAAACCATTATGTCCTCACCAAGGGGTACGGGTCTCTTCCCTGAGGAAGATATAGGCCATACTCCACCACAGAGGCTTGCAAGACTAGTGGGTGGTCTTACTGTCACAAGTTTTCAAGCCGCCCTGAGGCCTCTGACTCGGCTTAACGACTGCCATCTATCGACGGCAGCCGGCACCAACTGCTTAACGTGCCTCACGAAGCACACAAAACAAGAATACAAAAAATATGCCATATGAAATATAAAAAAGGCCTTTTTCGCCGACGTCCCAAAGGGTCATTGCATCTTGCACCAGACACAACCACCATAAACATCTTCATTTTCCAGGTTATCTAAGGTTTTTACAATCCCATAAACTGACAATGTAAGAGGCTTAGGCAATAAGCGAATCGTCGACGTATTCTTTACAAATAGCAGTGACGATTCACAAGCCCGCATGCAATCGGCGTTAAGCGTTTTACGACCCTCTTGGCAAAAATGCTGTTTACATTACACGCTCTGCAACGTGAGTCAAAGTGTGCGAATAGTTAGTACTTGTTCCTACGCATGGGCCGTTGACGAACAGGGAGTTCAAGGAACCAGAAGTGGTGGCTACAGGGCGAGTGGCTGAATGTAAAAGGGGCACAGGAAACGAGCGAAACCGGTACTGTCGGCTTATAATCATGCGCAAACGCAATGATTAGGTTTAGTGCCGAGAAACTCTGCGCGCACGCCGCATGCTGCTGCAATACGATCTGTGTTACCACATTTGTGGGAAGAATAAATAAACCATACGATTGCTTTGGATACACAATGTTAAAGAAAGATTCTACACAAGGTATATTTTATGTTTTTTGAAATAAGAACTTGTTAAGTATAATCTCGTTCGTAACAAATTGACTGGTCCTCGCTTTATATTCCGCCTACGAGGGGCGGCTGAAAAATTTTGAGCCTAAGTACTTCTAAGAATCACTAATGACTCGCAATGTGCATCACTAATTGCGCGTATTCTAAGTAGTATAAATACCAAGTTTCATGTCATTATCATCATTACGCTTCTAGTAATTGAACATTAAACAGCACCATGTCTGAGTCATCCGCACGCACGCTTTGCACGAAATTGGAGTACAGAGCTGTCATAAAATTCCTCACCAAGAAGAACAAAACGCCGACAAAAATATTTGAAGAAATGTCTGCAGTTTATGGGGATTCTGCACCTTCATTTGCCACCGTAAAACGTTGGACACGTGAATTCAAACACGGCAGGGAGTCGCTCGAAGATGATCCCAGGTCAGGACGTCCAAACACCGCCGTTACCGAAGAAAATATTGAAAAAGTGAAAAACCTTGTTCTCGAAGATCGGCGATGCAAGATGTGGCAGATAGCTGAATCCATAGGCATCA
This sequence comes from Yponomeuta sedellus, assembly GCA_934045075.1. Classification (NCBI taxonomy): domain Eukaryota; kingdom Metazoa; phylum Arthropoda; class Insecta; order Lepidoptera; family Yponomeutidae; genus Yponomeuta; species Yponomeuta sedellus. The sequence goes on from OW203746.1 coordinate 766,382, forward strand.
GCAAGGAGCGAATTGGTGACATTTTGCACAATCATTTGCACATGAAAAAGGTGTGCGCGCGATGGGTGCCAAAAATACTCACGCCACTGGACAGGCAGCGTCGAGTCACAACTTCGAAGGAGTTTTTGGACATCTGTGGCGATAATCCTGACGATGTTTTTTCTCGCCTCGTCACTGTCGATGAAACATGGATCCGGCAGTACGATCCGGAGTCAAAACAAGAGTCAATGCAATGGATAGCAAAGGGAGAAAAGCCGCCACGGAAATTCAAAGTGGAAAGATCGGCTTCCAAGCTCATGGCCACTGTTTTTTGGGATTGCGAAGGAATTTTGTTCATCGACTACCTTCCCAAAAATACTACAGTGAACGGAGACTATTACGCCGTATTGTTGACAAAAGTCCGTCAAGTGGTTGTCGAGAAAAGGAGAGGCAAACTGGCGAAAGGAGTCCTGTTTTTGCAGGACAATGCGCCCGTGCACACTGCCCGAGTTGCGAGACGTGCCCTCGCTGAAACAGGATTTGAAGAAATCAACCACCCACCCTACAGTCCAGACCTGGCTGCTAGTGATTATTTCCTTTTTTCAAATTTGAAAAAGGACCTCCGAGGACGAAGATTTTCCAGTGACGAAGAAATGAAGGCGGCCGTAAACGAGCATTTTGAAGGCAAAGACGGCGAATATTTTTTTACCGGGTTAAAAGCTCTTTTAAACAAATGTAAGAAGTGTATTGAAATAGAGGGAGATTACATTGAAAAATAAATTTTTTATACATTTCTATCAGCATTTTTAATACCTTAGGCTCAAAACTTTTCAGCCGCCCCTCGTATCAGCCAGCTAATTGTAGACTTTTAGTCTTTTAGAACACGCGTTAACCCAGGACACAAGTCATTTTATCCGCTTCGATAAGGCACAAGTATTGTCCAAAGACAAGTTTTATGTGCCACGAAAAATGCGCGAGGCTATTGAAATAAGTCGCCACCCGAATTTCAATAGAGAAAGTGGATGGGCTCTTCCGCCGGCCTGGAAACCAGTTTTACGAAAGTGCAGTGATAGTGAATATCAAAATCGACACTGCAAGAACGAAGATGTCGTGAGCTGTGTCTGTGCCATCATGCCTAGTGGCATTGACGACGGGAAAGCAGTAGGCGCTGCGGCGCAAGCCAGCGGGAATCCCCCGCAGCCAGTGTCGGCACCCGCCCCACCTATCTCGGCGCGGGCGCGCCGCGCGCTTGCCCGTAGTGTGAGACAAGCAACCGACGACGCGAGCTCCGTCTCTGCTCACCATGATTAAGCTCTGCGAATCGGAGCGAAACCTGGTCGGACTTTTCCGATATAACAACACACGTAAGTAAATCCGGACGAAAAGTCTACAATGTGTTGTGCTTACGAAAGTTTTAGTTCAAAAATAGCCAGCTAATTTGCATGAATCCAGTCCAAATGATAAGCAGTAACATATTATAGGCAATGTTTTTCGGCGCGTGTTACTGGAAAATTTATGTAGCCACAACAGTTTTGCAACCAAATGAATTTCGCATCATAACGCCGCATTATGGCACAGCGCCGATGATACAGACCGACGATAACATCATCATTGTTGGGTAACGAACGCTGAACTTTTAACGACGCCGCAGCGTTTATTAAAAGCCGTTAAAGCCTGAAATGGGGACTGAACGCTGAAGTTAGCATCGCAGAAGCACAACTTTAGATTTCTATGCAAACTTCACATAGAAAGAAAATTATTATTTAATATTTATAATAAATTTAATTATTTAATATTATCTGTATAATATATATGCAAATAATAAATATGTATATAGCATAACAATCTCTGTTCTACCTAAACCTTCCAACCTCTCGCCGCAAAAACTGACACGAGTCTGCAATCGCATGGTAGGGATGTGCAACATGGCAACACTGTATTAAATGTATATATGCATATATTTCTCGCTTATATAAGTAAATATATGTGTGTATTGATTATATATATATCATAAATGTATTTAACTATATTCATAAATTTGTTTCAGTACAATTTCGAACTGATCGTAGGTATACCTATATTCATTTGTATAAGTTTTTTGTTTGTGTATACCGTAGTTTATTTTGTTAGTTAGTTAAAGCTATTTAAGTATCTATTTCATTCTGTATGCATATTACGTATTCTATTCTATACAACTATTACTCTTTATTACCTACATATAAGTATTCTATTCAGTATGGTATTTCCCATGATTGCACCACACCGCAGTCTGTAACGCTCGCGGAACACCTCCTGGCACTGACTGAAAATCAGCGCTGAAGGCTTGCCCATCAGCATATGCTGAGTCAGTTGCCGTTTATAGCGGCAGTGACACGCCGTGACCTTTAGTTTTCCTTTCTTTTTTTTAAATGTTATTTAGTAATGTGTTTTAAGTTTGTTTTGTTACTGTGGCGTGTGTACTGTGGCTATAATAAATGTTTTTCTTCTTCTTCTTCTAAACCTCACCTTGTAAAGTATCACAGGACCCCGCGATACAGGCTTGACCTAGTGCGGGTCCGCAATCGATCCTACGATCCCTAATTGAGTGAATTACATTATCTACAATAATGATTGTTACTTGTAACATTAGTTCTAGTTTTAAAGTTAAGGATCACTGTTTTGGTCTAAATAAAGTTATTTGTATTTGTAAGTACGGGATTTTCAACCATGCCTTTATCATGAGATGAACATAACATAACCTCATTCCTGTATCCCAGAGGGGAAGGCAGAGACCAGAGACTGCCGTCTTGCCACGAACAAATATTTGCCAATATTAGCTGTATTAGCAAAGGAAAAGAATATAACTCGACATAGTCATTAGGCGTTTATTTTCTCGTTCAAATTCAAAGTAGCATGGTGTTCAGAATACAGATTATGGCTGTCGCTATACTCTTTATGTAGAACTCAAGTCTTAAGCCGTATACGAATTATTTGCTAATGAAGTGAGAATTGGTTCCCAGAACCTAGATTCTGTTATTACAATATATGGCAACACTGACATGGTGAGGAACACTAAAGACCGTTGGAGAAGGCACTGACCTGCAGTAGGACATAGGTACTGACGCTACCGTTCAAGCATTTACATTCTAACCAACGCCTAGTACTTCAATTCAGACCAAGCCCCTACCGCTGTTCTATTTTAATTTTATATTGACCTCTATCTAACCCGAGGGTGAATATGAGGTCTAGGATGCACCTAATTTGTAAAGATGAAGCCTGTTTTCACGCATCTTAAGTGCACCTCTTAAGATGCGTGGTTATAAGCGCTCGGAAAAACGCATTTGGCTGGGCGCAATATAGAGTACGAGTATGAGAAGTGTTATTTATAAAAAAACGATTCCTCTAAAACACTCAAGGACTGTTGCAATAATCTGTGGTTGCGACTTACTATTTACCACACACTAGTCAAACTATCTTTGAGAAGTGTTTTAAGGATACATGTTTATAAATAACACCGTTAGTACTTAATTTTAAATCAAGCCTTAGTATTTAAAATCAAACAAAGCATTTTAAATATCATTTTAAAACACAAAATATATACTATTTTTATTTTTAATGCACTAACCCGTGCTAAGGAACAAATTTCAAATCATGTGAGTACAGTGATATCGTTCCGATGTTAAACCTAACTGCAAAGTAGGTAGTCGGGGCTGTAAGTAATGCAATTTGCTTAAGTCAGATGTCGCTGCCTGTACGTAATACAGAGAATATTGTAAAGAGGTTCGAAATTTCACTGATGCCGTGAGTCGCCCATTGGCTCAATTGGTAGAGCGCTGGTACGGATAGCCAGAGGTTGCGGGTTCGAATCCCGGCATGGGTGAAATTTTTAGCCTCTAAATAGGTTTTTAAAACAAAATATATAATTTTAAATGTTAATATCTGTCTGAAGTAAATAAATTGAATTAAATTAGTATTTAGGTACATTCCAACCAAGCCTTCTGGCTTTGTTAATTTGTGGCTCAAGTCCTGAAATGGGCCCTGAAAGCTTTGCTTTAATTTTACTTTGCTACTTAATTGCCCGTGCGCTTGGTGTGACGGCCGACTCTGTTGTGACGTGACGCTCCTGTTAATCATCGTCATTGTACGAGGGAACGGGGTGAGGAAACTGTTGTAAAGGTGTTTTTCACCTTAACTTCAGCTGCAAATAGCAGGTTTTCGCGTTTAACAGTAGATACGTCGCCGTAGTCCGTTACACAATACGGCCGTAAACGTTTTCAGCAGGGTTAATAAAACGAAGAAACAGAATAACTATTTATCTCTCGCTTACACTGTATAGGCAATATTGTGTGAGTGAGAAGCAAATATTTGGTCGGTCTCTTTCATAATACTTGAATATTTTTTATACAAAAGTGACATACGACTATAATATCTGGTATCTGCCGCTGGTCGATATTTTTCGGGAAAATACTCTTCTGTTGTCAAAATCTGGTTATTCATCGGTAAGATGTTGAGTTGGAGTAGAGAGTACCTACTTAATCGTATTTTAGATTAATTATGTTATATTTAAACAGTATAATATGAATTAGTGCTATTCCGTCGGAACTTAATGCAATCATACAAGAGTTTACCCCTGAGCGGTTTTGTCAAGTAAATACAAAAATGCTTAAATTTATTAGCAACCAAGTGCTAATATTTACCTGACCACGAAAGCAGAGGTTATGTTTTCCGCGTTTATGGGTGTATGGATGATTTCATTATATGACTACGCAGAGGCTGGACCGATTTTGACAAATCAGAGGTGTGAAAAGGAAGGTTCCGACGACGCGAGTGTCGCTGACTACACGAAACTATTTTGACGTCACAAAAAAACGTTATAACGGACACCAGCTATTGTTATATTGTCTGAAAAAGTATCCTATACAAAATCTTATGAAAAGAAGTTATTATTATAAAAAAAACAAAATACCCGACTGCTAATAAGTCGTAAAGACCTAGCCGAGTCTGTTGAATTTTTTTATAATCAGGCGGGGCCTCCCATTCATTATAACTCATTGAAACTCTTTTTTTTTAACTATAAAAAAAATCTTTACTTAATGAACATCTAAGCTATTAGTTATTAATTCACAGATTATGCGGAGAAGTAGCCATCAGTTAACAGGTATCTTGGAGTTAAAATGGGCCTGCCTGTTGAGCTTGAAAATTCAACAATCGCATCTGTCTTGTTTAAGACTTTTTTGCAGTGGTGTGTTTTGTGTTCGTAATAAGTTTTTTTTTATTGCAGCAATTTTAACGCCCATACGTGAAGTGTACACCACTGAGCATGTGTTAAAAATATAAACAAACTGGTAACTTCTATAATTAATACTTTAATCACTCATCAACATCCAGCATCTATGTAATAAGATGACTTATACAGCGTTCAGTGGTTCCTTCATTCACACTAGATGGGTGAAGGGACCACTTCTGTCTGGGTGCCTGAGTCAGGTTCTAAGTCTAGATATTACAAGAATAGCGCAAAAAATCCCGCTGAAGAGCACGTCACGAAGACGGGCTTTCTCTGCATTAGTATGGTAGTCTCTATCTTCGTATTTAAGGATTATTTTAGTCTAGCTGTGCCCCGCGGTTTATTAGGGAAAATATATTGTGTATTAACAGTTAAAGATACTTTCCCGCAGTAAAACGTAGCCTATGTGTTAATTAACCAGCTAACTCCATACTAAATTTTATCAAAGACGCTCCAGGCGTTGAGACGTGAAGAAGAAACAAATATACACACTCAAAAACTTTCGCCTTTGTAATATTAGTGTGATAGTGTTCAGTTATTCAAATCGTGCCGCCCGAACGAAGCCGCCGCTGGCCCGTTGTACGTGGTCAGGAGTCTAATTATGCGTAAGAAATCCTGCCAGAATCCTTACGTTTGCGATAGCAATTAGTATAGTATCGAATTTGACAGACGATTGGAATAATTCAGGATTTGGTGCGTACACACTGTTATATCATCAACGGAACAAACAACTGGTAACTCGACACCGGCAAACATGTGCGCGTATCAAACGTTTTGTCCCACATGGAAATTGATTTCGGTGGCGATGTCGATTTATGTCGACCTATGGACTCCGAATGAATGAGGCCAGCCTCCAAAAGGATTGTCGTAGGCCTTCTTTTAGGGAAAGTAGTAATCAATAGACAGGTCAATAATAATGGGGTCACGAAACGTTAACCGAAGGGTGCGTTGGAGACCATATTACAGGATCTAAGTGTCAAATAAATTATGTACATATACTTACATTTAAGTCAACCGATGTTTGTTTCTCAATAAATATATTTAACAACATCTACACAAAACCATCACTTGTTGATGAAATAAGACGCGTGCAAACACATTTTGGGAGAAATTAATTACCTTTGAATATCAAGGTACATACATGCGTTGTGCATAATGCTGCGCTATAATCTGTACGACGCGTAACATGGCGGCGTTTGTGTTGGAATCCCTAATAGAATTTAAAATAATACCTAAAATAAAGATGCAACATTATACCGAGAATCGAGCAACATAGTGTAGAGTTATTTTTTTTTTAAATCTTATTTAAGGACTTTTTTGCAGAACCAGCATTTCAGCCCCATCGAAACCTAATCATACAATTATCGAAGCTACATAGATCTTATTACTAAACTGTCCTTAACAAATGCCGCGATTTTCAGTGTCCGTTGTGCGGTAAAGAATACCTCCGCCGTATCATATTTTGACACTTTTCTGAGATTATATTATTTGTAATGCACCTAGTCCTTACCAACCCGTGGTAAGGACTTCAGCCAGATGTCGCTGCCTGTACGTAAAACAGAGAATATTGTAAAGAGGTTCGAATTTTCAGTCGCCCATTAGCTCAGTTGGAAAGAGCGCTGGCACGGATAGCCAGAGGTCGGGGATTCGAATCCCGGCATGGGTGGAATTTTTAGCCTCTAAGCAGGTTTTTAAAATTGTCCTTAGCACGGGTTAGTGCATTAAAAATAATATAATCATGCTCGGGTCGCCAGAGGTCGCGGGTTCGAATCCCGGCATAGGTGGAATGTGGAATAAATGGTGGAATAACTTTTCTGAGACTTGAGCTTAGTAGTGAGCTCCTGCTGCCACTGACAGCCTTTTTGTCTTTCCCTACATTGTATTCCCTCTCGATTGACTCGACGACCTAAAGTGGAACATGGCGCCCGCAACCAAAAGACGTTACTTTGCGATCTTTCACACCAGAGCATATTTTGAGCACAATTATTATTAACATGATATCGAGTCCACAGTAACCTGGCAGGACAATTTTCACCGTCGCGTGTGAGTGATTCAATCAATTCGTTTCGTAAATTCAAATCGTGCCAATTCGACGTTAGTTATTTGCGCTAGAGAACATAATTCTATTTATTTGTGGGCGGTGAAAAAAAAGGCGGCCAGCGAATATTTCCGTTTGTTCCCAACTGAGAAAGGGCAGTTTGTTTAGGTCTAAGAATACGTCAAACATAACAAAGGGCAAGAACAATGAAATGTTCTGAAAATCTGGCAGGAAAACGCGTCTAAAGAAAAGTTTACGCTTAACTCAACTTCTTTCGGAAATGCGGGTAAGTCACTACCGAAAATGTTCAGCAGTTTCGACTGAGTTCACCTGAACTCAGGTAATAAAGTCTGGATAATAAGTTCGTATTTTCCAATATCTACACTCGCCTCGTTCGTCCAATGATGTATTTCTCCACTAAAATCGACTTCCTGTTGTTGAAAGTTGCCCCAGAACTCACGATTCATAGAAGGTGTAACGGTGCAAACCTCTTTACACCATTTTTATTTCTTTTTCTATCTATCATTTTTTAATATTTAAATTACGTCACACATTTTTTATTTATTTATTTATTACAAAAACACTTACAACTATCATTACAGGGTGGCCTATTGCGATAGTGAAGCACTTAAAACATATTGTATGAATTAAATTATAAATAGTTACAAGTTGATTATAAATTTAAAACAATAAAATCGCACAAATACAAATTTAAATAATATACACAATCATGTCAATAAAAATACATAAATTCATAAAAATATTATTAATTCATACACTTCAATATAATAAAAAATGTCAATCATAAAAAAAATACACTGCGAAGGTTCAATGGTAACATAAAATACAAAGTGCAGCTATTGTAAATTCATTCAGAGTACAATTAAAAAGGTCAATGGTCTCCGAAATGCTGTTTAGAGTGCGGATGGCACGCGTGAGGGGAGCGTCCCGCAGCAGGTTAGTGCGCGCGCTCGGCACCGCCAACAACTCCACACGACGTCTACGCCACACGTAGCGGTCTGGCACAGACAGGCTTACCATCCGCAATACCTCTGGATTGCACTGCATACATTTTTCGATTTCCCTCATTTTTCATCATTACAACTTTACCCTTCTACCAGATCTGACAATATTACCTGCTTATCCGTTTTTATCCAGTTTTACTGTTTTGTTATAAAATAATACTACCAATCTACAAATTAAGCAACAATTGAAGTCGTTCCAGTATTTTCATATTTATAAAAGTTATACAACTTTACAAAGGCTTTATTAAAACAATAGTTAAGATAAGATAAAGGCTTAATTACCACGCTTGCCCTCCGCGGACTAGCAATTTCAAGCGCTGATGTACCTATTTTATCACCTCAGATACTCGGGTTTCGTCACGATGTTTATTGCTACTCTAACTTCAACATAAATTAGAAAACCAAGTCATTGGTACATGCCCGCACTGGAAATCGAATCTGACTGTGTTTCAGAGAAAAAGTCTGTGCCCTGCAATGGGACGTTTATAATAATTGGCCTTTTTTGCATCTAGTTAATGAGATGATTTATACAGCGTCCAGTGGTATCTTCACTCACACTAGATGGGTGAAGGGACCACTCCGACGCTGTAGTGCCTGGGTCATGGTTTTATAGATGGTGTAGGCTTGCCCAGCACCTATACCATCCTGACAGCTTAGTCGGCCTAGCCCACAGGAAAGACTAGTCAATACGTGCGGAGCCAACCAAGCCGCGGGTTTCCTCACGATGTTTTCCTTCACCGTTTATAGGTTACATAAAAAAAGATAAAATAAGAATAAATAATGAATAAATATTCATGGACAGATCTCGTTAGCCCTATACTAAGTACAACTAAATGACTTGTATTATAGGTGCTAACTCGACGATAGATTTAATACAATAAATACACAGATAACATCGAAGACCCGAGACAAACTGGAAAAGTTCGTTTCCTAGTTTGACCCGGCCGGGGATCGAACCCGAGACCTTCGGTTTTACAGTCAGCGAGCTAAACCGCTGCACCACCGAGGCCGAGAAGAGGCCGACACCGAGGCCGATAGAAAATGGTAGGTAAATTAAAATTATTGTACTTTATTATTAACAGTTATTTCTTCCTAAATAATAAATACCTGTGATCACACTAATATTACAGGCGAAAGTTTTATTATGTTTCTTACTTTTTCACGTCTAAACTGCTGGAGCGATTTTAATAAAATTTGGTGTGGAGTCAGCTGACAGCCTGGATTAACACATAAGTTACGTTTTACTGCGGGAAAATATCTTATTCCCATGGGAAAATCGATAAACCGCGGGTAACACCATGGGGACATATTCCTTGCAAAAACCACCTGATTGCATACACATGTTCGTAACGCAGCGTTTAAAAGGTTCTGCACTTTTCGTAGCTTTAGTCCCAAAGGGGCAGGTGGTCGGTTTTCGCTGTTCCCCTTTGTATAATAAGGTATTGAATGACAGTTTGCCTCGTGTTGACGTTTTTTTGCCCAGTTTTTGTGTGGAAAGGTGCTCAAAATAACCGCTCAAGATAACTACTGGTTTTTGCGTCGAGGATTGATAGTAACCAAGCACGTTTAAATTAACTTTTCGACTTCATGAAACTTCCTTGGTATACGGAGTGTAGGAAGAAATAAAAAAGGGTCATTATAGTTGTAAATTTACATTGTTACGTATAACTGGGATTTGTAGTAGCAATGCCAGGACTTGTTGAAGTTGTTGAAGCTCCAAAAATATCAACAAGCTCACCTTCAAAACGCCTAAATCTGGCTATGGTAATTTCATTACTTCAATTTTATGTTCTGTAGAAGCAACACCATACGCTAATCGTGAAGGAAAACATAGTGAGGAAACCAACGGCTTGGTTAACTGCGCACGTATTGGCTTATCTTTCCTGTGCGCTGGGCCGCCTAAGCTTTCAGCATGACATAGGTGCTGGGCAAGGCTCCACCATCTCAAAACAAAGTCCCAGGCACTGCTGCATCCGTGTGGTACCATCTATTGTGTAGGCGCCACTGTATAAATCATCTCATTTCGATATCAACCATTGTATTTCCGCACTGCTGGGGCACGGGTCTCTTCCAGCATCGCAGTAAGGTTAGGCCATACTCCATCAGGGCAGCCAAGTCCGGGTAGGTGGAGGTTTGTAAGACAATGGCGGGCCACACATTGAGTGTGAAGTTATGATAATAATTTCGTTGAGTATAAGATAAAAAAATATTCACATAAATCTAGGCAAACTTTGTAACAGATCCTAAAAGTATGCATATTATTAAAAACGGTTTAATAACGAATAGCCACGCTTTAAAGGCGTTATTACCCCACTATGCTAACAGGCAAACGTAACAGAGAGCTCCTTTGGGAAACGGGAGCTGTTAATTCTGTTACAAAGCCTTCCGTGCAGACTATTCCAGCGAAAGAAGAAAATTAAGGGGCTTTCCCGGAGTGGATTAGTTGCTGTAAATAAGTAATAACGTCACTCTTTTCTGAACCTATTCTTGTTCAAGCATGAGAGAGTACAACGTTTTTTTTATTTTTAAGTCCTCTGAAGTTATAAGTAGTCCATATTATTGCTTTTAAAGCTATTTTAGCCCACCATTAAAGCTATTAAGGCTGACATGATTTAAATAACTAGATTAAAACATTTATAAATCAATGTGATATAAAAAAAAATTAAATCAATACTTTTTCACACGTCCTTTTTTACTCGACGAAAATAAACACTAACCCCCTTATTCATAATAGTCCGCTAACTTAAAACAGCTGCTAAAGAGTGTTCTCTTTCATTCTGACTTAGGTCAATAGAAGAGGACAGAGTGAGAATAAGCATTGCTTTAAGTTAACAGACTGTTATGAATAAGGGGGTAAATGTCAACTCCCCTAACATAAACAACGGTGCGCACACACATCCAATGCTGTTTACCTACACAGTTCGGAAATTTCCCGAAAATAAAATTACAAGACCAACAAAAACATAACATCCGTGGATATAAGTGACTACGACTGCGGTGAAACCCAAATTAAGTATGTTATTTTCTTTAATTAATTTTAAGTGCTTTTTATTTTCCTTCCTTATTATGACGGAAATGACGGCGTGTACTTAAATAAACTATCTAATCAGTCAATAAACAGACCTACTGCTGAGCACTGGCCTCTTCTCTTTTAGGCCAACCGATCCGGTCCTTTGCTAGTGTCGTCCAATGTTTCCCAGCCGCTTTTACGATGTTGTCGGCCCAACGGGCTGGTGTGGTGGTCAGCCCACCGACCGTAGACCCGTTCTTGGCCACCACTGTGGCTACCCTAGTCCACCGTCGCCATCGTCGCCTAACCAAATGCCAGTCTCTATTTAAGGTTTATGATACGTGTGCCTATGTGTGCCTCTTCGTCTTTGGTCTTTAGCCGAATATCGACTTCTTCGTTTTCTTCGTCTTCAGGCTATTTTATTCCACAGCTGGACATATAGCCCACCCCAAATGAGCGCCCTGTCTTCAGCTTGCCGAATCCAGCATCTGCCGGCAGTTTTTCGCAGTTCGTCATCCCACCTGGTCGGAGGGCGTCCTACACTACGTTTGCCGAGTCGCGGTCTCCACTCAAGAACACGTTTACTCCAACGGCTGTCGGTTGTTCGCGAGATTATAACAAATAATAATACGAAACTGTCTAAAAACATGAAGCATTTATTAAAATAACTAAAAACAAAGTTGTTGTGCGTTTAAATAAATAACTTGACTACAATATCTAAAAGATCGTTTAGTTTCCGATTACATCTTTATATAGATAATTCTACTGTTCGTGTGTTGTATGTCACTGAACTTCTCCTAAACGGCTGAACAGATTTGAATGATTTTTTTATATGCGGTTGGCTGGCGCCCTGGATCATGTAGATTCACAAATCAGCCCGGTAGATGGCGCAGCATGCAGGAAAATGTGTGTTGGCTCAGCTAGTAAATTTATGAAAATCATGAGTAACTTCAATTCAATAATTGGTAACTTTATATATAACTTTATATGTAACATAATATTTCAAATATTGACAGAAAATAAGCTGCTTCATTAATTAATGTATAAATTACCAATTTTTTATATACTATATATTTTTTTAATAATATAATTTTATATTACTGTACCTAAAATATTTTTTAGCTAAAAACATTGAAATTTTATTTTTGGGATCTGGAAGCACTGGTGCTGAAAACTTTATTTAAAATTAACAAAGTTGTGTAATTGCGATTGTATGAGCATCGCGAGTTATTGAAATGCGCGACACTTCAAACTGTTGTTTGAAGGAAGGTTTACATGACTCCAAGAGAATTTTCTTAGCAAGATGGTTTTAATTAAAACTGTTTTTATACGGATTTATGCTCGTTTATTACATTTTTACAATTTTCCAACGTTTCGGCACTTTTTCAGGCGCCGTGGTCCCGGATGACTGGTGGATGGTTTTAAACAAATGTGGGCATTGTTTTGCAGGTGTCTCAAAAGAGACCACCAAATTACTTGGACCAGCACATACAGCATTTGCGTTCCCTTCATAAAGGCGAAATTCTACATAGCACGCTGCAACCAACGTCGCTGCACTTCCTTTGTGGACCGAGATGTGTAGAGCCGTGCTAACATATTGGACCCACAGAACCAAATACAATATATTTCCCGGGGCGAGCGACAACTGCAAGGTCTACCAGAGAAACAATAGCGTTGTGCATCAGAACAAAGAAGGGTACCAATGAATGTATTGCCTTAGCTGAATCGTACGTGTTCCGTATTCTATTTACCGTCGTGAATAGAGCTCGGTCCCTATTCTCTCCCTTAATTAAGGTCTACCAGAGAAACAATAGCGTTGTGCATCAGAACAAAGAAGGGTACCAATGAATGTATTGCCTTAGCTGAATCGTACGTGTTCCGTATTCTATTTACCGTCGTGAATAGAGCTCGGTCCCTATTCTCTCCCTTAATTTTGGGGCGAGGTTTCTCCAATTTGGCGAATGACATGCCCCTATATTACGAGCATCAAATCCTGAGCGATTCCTATAGGCTTACAGTCAAATTAGTACCAAATTTGACAGCAGTTAGGAATCGCTCAGGATTCCAATCGTCTGTCAAATTCCATACAACACAAAAACCCGAGCCATTCCAATGGTCTGGCTGTCAAATTAGTATGGAATTTGACAGTTAGACAATTGCCCGAATTGCCATGAATTGTGAAAAGCCCGATTGACGAAGACCCATGGTCGGTTCTATTAATCAAACAAGTATGACTACTAGGTATAGAAGTCTCATTTTCGTTTGAGGTCTTTGTCTTTTTGTATGACGGCGATTCCTTGCGTGGTTACCATCACATGGCATCCTAGGTTAGGATCAGGACAAGCGAATGTGATGTGTGGAAGTTCATATTTTCATCTATATAACGCAGAAAATCCCACTCGAGACCGACGACGCCTGTCTATTTAGTTGGATTATTTCTTATCTTATTTCAACCTACACTCAAATAATATTAAGAAATATTGCGAGCCGTCTGACATAAAATCATAGTAAAATATCAACTGTGAAGATAAATGGCCTCATTTATAAAACAAAGTCCTCAAATGTAGTAACTTAATATGTAAAATTTTCAGCGCAGACTATTTTAATCGGAGTTAATCAAGACTTTTATGAAATCGTGTTTTTATAAGACCTAAAGAATTCACGGAAGTGACGCGGTCTTGTAAAATACTCGATTAGATCATTGAATATTCAAACACGTTATTGTATTAGAGAACCAAGATAAAGAACAGAACAGAAGTTTCACTCCAGTGTGTTTGAGTTTGCCGTGTCCTATCTTGTATTTATATGAATTGTTTGTTTTTTATATATGTACCTATGAGTGGTATGCCTTTTCTTTCCTGTGATGTGTTAATTTGTCCCAATAAATGTCTTTCTTTATTTCTTCTTTCTTTTATTGTGTCATATTGAACTTTTTATACATACTTGGACTTTTAATACATACAATTCATAAACGGCGTTTTTCATTATAACAATATTATATTCTTTTTATCTGACTACCAAAACCGAGGAAGTTCTCAATTCGTCGTCATCTTTTTATTTTAAAAACGAATATGACCTTCGATGTTATTAATTCATTCATAAATATTGATAACGAAAGTGGAAAGTACAAAAGCGTTTCTGGTAAGTAATGAATTTCATGTCCTTTTGAAAAAGATATTATCAGAACACATCTGATACTGCTGGGAATACTCGTTTACCCGTTCTCGTCTGGTACCTCACTTTTGGGCAGTTTCACTGGAGCGTCGCACTGAAGCGCTACCTTCAGTACGTGCCCGCTTCATGCAATGCCATCTCTATAAATCAAAAAGCCAGACTAAAAGTATAATAAAAGTATAAAACAGAAAGCCGTTTTCAATGAGTGTTTCATTCGACAAAAATGCCAAATAAAACACATATTTAAAAGCCGAGCGTGAACTTCCGTTTAGTTGCGAGTCAGCAATTCTCGTCTCGTTCGCTACTGACTGAAGCGATTGAATTGAACGTTAGTATAAAAAGCCAACAGCCGGACGGGCCAGACGCAGTCAAATTTGGCCGGAACGAGAGGTCGAAAAGCCTAGCACTGTCCGGCTTTATCTGGACGGATGGCAACCTAGCTATAATGAAACAAACAAGATTTTTCTATGCCCAAATAATAAAAACTGTTCCTTGCAGAATATTGTTGAAATGATTCCCATGTAACATGTTCCTCATAAAACATGTTGCCCTAATTTTTGTCAACATAAAACCGACATAAATAAACATTTATGTTGATTTATAAAACACGCAGGAGAATTTTAAATAACATAGCTAATGCTGCAGTTAAAACAATAAATGTAAAACAAGTTTTCAATTATTTTCAACAAGTCTTATTTGATGATGCTTTTGCACATTTTTATACTATCTACCTGAGTAGGATGCTCCAGTCATTTTCAATATGTGTGATGAGTCGAATATGAATTATTACTAGTGTCATAGAACTTGTAGGGAATTGTGACAAAAGAATTAATTATCTCTGGGGCATTACCTATCCAGACCATGCCCAACAGTGGATTCTTTTCTCAAGGATATTTCAAGTTGTTTCAATGCAACATTTATTGGGTTCATAACCAAGGTGCTCTAGTGGGTTGGCCAAATCATTTGAGATGCAAATCAAGCAATACAGTTGTTTTATCTCTGGAATGTGAGTTTACTATAATTAATAACTTTTTCCACACTGCACACTCACTCGTCCAGATGTTAAAAATGTCACAAACTTGGAGTTACACCCAGACTGAGGCGATTTGTCAAAGTAGAGCATCCTCTAGCGGAAATTAAACTCGTAACCTCTTTTAGTCAAGCATATTACTGTCAGACCAAAGGGTCAGTCAATAGTGTGTGTAGATGCATATGCAGATTGCTTCTGTACATGTGAGCTCTGGATCTAAAGGAAACTAAAACGAATTAATGAAAAATCATTTACTGAACACCAGTAAATTACAGTTTCAGCCTAAATAAGAATTAAGGTACCTAATAAAGTATATATTGCTGTTTGGTGATGTTTGGGGTGCTCCGTAAATATCACCCCAGCCACTTTTTCTCTGCGGGTAAGCACATAACAACTATAACAAATAATAGGTAAAGAACTACAATACACAGCCCAGTACCCATTTGATTATACTTTCTAAATGTTTTTGATTCCAACCTTAACAGAAGAATAGTTCAACATCAAAATGACGAAATAACACTTGAGCCTGACTATATTTTGACTGGCCAAATGTGAACCATTACAGCTCAATGACTGTAAATGTTATAACTAATTTAATTATGACTTTCTTTTCACTACAATATCAGGATTTCGTAACAAGTGATAACTAAAATAAACTTCACACCAACAGTACCACATTGTGTCAGTAAAAAATAACATTTTTCATTCAAAGTCAAGAGGCCGCTCGGAATGAGGTAAGCATACACTTTTTACCCAAGGCTTTATTTTCTCAGTCAATTAACTGGGGAATGTAACAGTAGTTTTAGTAACAATCATACAAACTGTTAGACGCTATCTGTAGATTTTTCTCCAAACTGCGTAATAATCCTATCAGAATTTATTAGTATTGAGTCGAAGTATAAATTTATTGGAATAAGTTACAGGTCAAAATTTCTACAGTATTTTGTCAAAGTATATTAAGAATTCTTCTGTCTTGCATTTTGCCTCATGGCCTACAGGATATCAGTATACAATATTTGATTAAAGTCAAAAATAGGTAAACACATATTCCACTTAATATTTCCTAAGCTACTCACAGGAACGCAAAACAAATGCTTAACAATGCAACAGGCTGAGAAAGGTATCAAATGAATCATCAAGCCGCTGGGCTTGCAAAAACTTGTCCGCAGTAAGGGTTAAACAGGTGACCGCAGGCTGCAGCCTCGGCGGGTCGCGCTCCAAACCCGATCACTGCACACAGCCGCATCTCGCCGTGCAGGGCGGCGTGAAAAGCCGTCACACCAGTTTCTTAACACCCACACGCGGCCGGGAGCGCCGCCGCCGCGTTAAGACCACGCGAGAACACCTTTTCGAAAGTTGGGAAGGTTCTACAGGGGAAATTCAGGTCGTGATTTTTAGGGAACATTTTTGATTTTTAGAGTACTTTACGCGCTGGATAGGGTAAATATTAGGATTTTTATAAATAGGTAAGGATTTTAGGGATTTTATTTTATTGATAGATTAGGTCTAAGGTGTACGCGAGGATGGTAAACAAAATAAATAATAGGGCGAGCAGCAATATTATTATGGAACTTACCTTCATTGCTGTTGTTTCCATCGGAGTTATGCGCCGCGGCCACCAACAACCCGACACACAAAAAGCTCCACAATCTCACAATCATCGTAACAGATCAGACACCGGCACTTAGTTCACAGTTAAGCCAAAAATATTTATACACTCGACATAATCAAGCAATAACACTCGCGCTCCAAAGCCACTTTCGCAAATGGCGGATGACAGACGGATGTGATTTCATCGATTGAAGTCGGCTCTTGACGCATTTGTGAAGACCGGTGTAGCTCGAAAATGTTTTTGATTGGGAACTCTTTCCGCTGCCGGCCCCGGCTTCCAAACTAAAAGAAATGGGTACCGGTTGCAACTTACATAACGCAACATGGGGCTGACATGGTCCCACCAGGACAAAAGTCCCGAAATAAATAAAGATAAAAAAAAAAACCATTTTGTTCTAAAATTTATTTGTTTTTAAATTGTTATATTGACTGACAGTCGTCCGCTCAATGTATCTCGACGAAAGTTTGTACTCACATGATTTATGTTTTAATTTAATTTCACCTTCTCCTAAGATACAGGTTTTTTGCGTAGTTTAGGAGACAGGATGCAGCGGCAAGAATATTGTTCAATAGATATAGCACCAAACGATTATAGTCTTTTTTACATGTAAAATTTGGTAGATGGATAGATAGAGAACCCTTAATTGTACATAAAAATGGGAATTACACAGATATTTCTTAACCTAAGAGTGCAGACGGTGGCCTTATCACTGAAAGTGATCTCTTCCAGACAACCCGTATTTGGTATTTAAAATAAACAATTTATTATAGCATTCTAAATAAAGAAAAACGTAAACACTTTTAAAGGCGGATTTTGGGGCTTTGTACAAAGGTTCTGAAACAAGAGAATTCCATAGTCAGAGTCAGTGGTTCAGACAGGGGTGCCCTAGTTCTATTTTAGCGCCAATCTTTTTCCTAATATATGAAGCACACTAAAAGCACTTCTAGCTAATCAGAACTATTTGAATTTCGAATGTTATATTTTTTTAAAGGTTGCAACATGTCACAATCATTTGTCAATTGTTTTTTCGTCTTCAAAATGCTTTTGGGAGAGAAACGCCTTGTTTGATCGTGAGGCGATGGTTTGCTGAATTTGAGAGAGGTCAAGTTTCTTTACATGATGAATTTCGTGAAGGATGGCCTTCAACCGCCGTCAACGAAAATAATGTGGGTACTGTTAAGCGGCTAATTAAAGAAAACCTGCGGATAACCTATGAGACAATTCGAGGACTACCTATTGGGGATTGGTATGAGCCAAATTCAGGAAATTTTACACGAAGAAATGAAAGTTCGGAAACTTTGTTGTCGTTGGACTCCCTATAAACTGATAGCGGAGCAGAAGCGGGCTCACGTGGAATGGTGCTCACAGATGCTACTAAAGTATGACCACGGACATTCTAATGCTGTTTATGAAATTGTCACAGGAGACGAAACGTGGATTTATTGTTTTGAACCCGAAAAAAAAAGTCTTGTGAAAGGGTGTTTGAAAATGAGAACAGGCCAATAAAAGTGAGGCAGGCGAGAAAAGTGGTATTCTACTATTTGTTTACCCAGGGTGTCGCGAAAGACGACCAAAGAGCCGCGTTCTCCTACATGCTTCTTTACACACGGCCAACAAAACAAAGTCATTTATAGCTTCCGAAAA